>SJXQ01001321.1:74773-161231 GCA_006408695.1 Aepyceros melampus | reverse complement strand
TGGCTACAGTCCTTTTCCACACAAGGATGGATGATTTTCTTTAAACCCTTCACATGCCTAGAAATGAGAGAACCTGGAAGAGCACCCAGTGTGGTACTTAATGAAGTTCAGAGGTTCTGCAATGGAATGGGATTAGCACTAGGAGGATCAGGAGATTGGCAAGAAAAGAGTCCTCAAACACTGTGCTCCCAAGTAAAATGGTTTGCTTAAATTGGTCCATTCTTTTTAAGCTAATGTGTCATTTCTTTCCCCCATAATGAGAATCATAACTAATGCCAGAAGTACTGCAGAGTTGATTACATCTTGTCAGTAAGCACTGTGATTCACAAGCCTCGAACTGCCTGCTTGCTCTGTGCCCTGCTAAGCTACAGGGGTCATTTTTAATTATAATTTCTTATCATGGAAGCAAATGATCTAACAGTAATAACACATACAAAATGACTTTTAAGAGCTCAGCTTTAACACTTTTCCAGGCTTTCCTTTAGTTCCTGTCTATACGTGTGGATAGGTTTATCATTGCAACCATAGCATAATTGTGACTTGTTTTATGGTTTTGTTTCCTTAACAGCTCATCACAAATGTTTTCCCAAAATGTCATATAATCATTTTAATGACCATTTTAAGAAGGTGCTTCACCCATCAAGTAGCCATTCCCCTATTGGGCATTGAAGTCTACTATTTCCTGCCTTGTTCTCAGTGTTTCCAGAGTATCAGCTTGAGTCTCTCAACAGAGCTGTGTGCCAGAATGACCTTTGGCATTTTAAAAATGCAGATTCCCAGACCCCTCTAGCCCGCACCAGACTGAATGAATCAGAACCTCTGGATGTGGAACTTGATGATGTGGATGCGCTAAATGCTCCTCAGTGACTGATGCGCAGTCAAGATTGAGAATCACTGTTAAAAATAATGTTATAACTAGAGCCCATTTGCACCTTCATGGATCACAGCCTTGTTGTGGCAAACGAGCTTGCTGTGTAAAGCAATGAAGCTATGAGCCGTGCTATGCAAGACAGACAGGTCATCATAGTGAAGAGTTCTGACAAAATGTAGGCCACTGGAGGAGGAAATGGCAAATCACCCCAGTATTCCTGCCAAGAAAACCCCATGAACAGTATGAAAAGGCAATAAGATATGACACCAGAAGATGAGCCCCCTAGATCAGAAGGTATCCAA
This sequence comes from Aepyceros melampus, assembly GCA_006408695.1. Classification (NCBI taxonomy): domain Eukaryota; kingdom Metazoa; phylum Chordata; class Mammalia; order Artiodactyla; family Bovidae; genus Aepyceros; species Aepyceros melampus. The sequence goes on along the minus strand of SJXQ01001321.1, from coordinate 160,058 downwards.
TATGCTACTGGGAAAGAGCAGGAAATAGCTTCAGGAGGAAAGAAGATGCTGGGCCAAAGTGGAAATGACACTCAGTTGTGGATGTGTCTGGTGGTCAAAGTTAAGTCCAATGCTGTAAAGAACAATATTGCATAAAAACCTGGAATTTTAGAATCAAGGTAAATTGGACACGGTCAAACAGGAGATGGCAAAAGTGAACATCTACATTTTAGGAATCAGTCAACTAAAATGGATAGAGACGGGTGAATTTAATTCAGGTAACCATTATATCAACTACTGTGGACAAGAATCCCTTAGAAGAAATGAAGTAACCCTCACAGTCAATAAGAGTCCAAAATGTAGTATTTGAGTATAATCTCAAAAAAGACAGAATGATCTCAGTTTATTTCCAAGGCAAACCATTCAGCATCACAATAATCCAAGTCTATGCCCCCAATCCGGAGAAGGCAATGGCACCCCACTCCAGTACTCTTGCCTGGAAAATCCCATGGATGGAGGAGCCTGGTAGGCTTCAGTCCATGGGGTCGCTGGGTCGGACCTGACTGAGCGACTTCACTTTCACCTTTCGCTTTCATGCATTGGAGAAGGAAATGGCAACCCACTCCAGTGTTCTTGCCTGGAGAACCCCAGGGATGGGGGAGCCTGGTGGGCTGCCGTCTATGGGGTCGCACAGAGTCGGACACGACTGAAGTGACTTAGCACATGCCCCAATCATTAGTGCTAAAGAAACTGAAGTCAAATGGTTCTATGAAGACCTATAAGATCTTCAGTCGTGTCTGACTCTTTGCAGCTCCATGAACTGCAGCACGCCAGGCCTCCCTGTCCATCACCAACTCCTGGACTCCACCCAAACCCATGTCCATCGAGTTGAGATGCCATCCAACCATCTCATCCTCTGTTGTCCTCTTCTCCTCCCTCCCTCAATCCTTCCCAGCGTCAGGGTCTTTTCAAATGAGTCATCTCTTCACATCAGGTGGCCAAAGTATTGGAGTTTCAGCTTCAACATCAGTCCTTATAATGAACACCCAGGACTGATTTCCTTTAGGATGGACTGGTTGAATCTCCTTGCAGTCCAAGGGACTCTCAAGAGTCTTCAACACCACAGTTCAAAAGCATCAATTCTTCTGTGCTCAGCTTTCTTTATAGTCCAACTCTCACATCCATACATGACTACTGGAAAAACCATAGCCTTGACTAGATGGACCTTTGTTGGCAAAGTAATGTCTCTGTTTTTTAACATGCTGTCCAGCTTGGTCATAACTTTCCTTCCAAGGAGTAAGTGTCTTTTAATTTCATAGCTACAATCATCATCTGCAGTGATTTTGGAGCCGAAAAAAATAAAGTCAGCCTCTGTTTCCACTGTTTCCCCATCTATTTGCCATGAAGTGATGGGACCAAATGCCACAATGTTAGTTTTCTGAATGTTGAGCTTTAAGCCAACTTTTTCACTCTCCTCTTTCATTTTCATCAAGAGGATCTTTAGTTCTTCTTCACTTTCTTCCATAAAGTTGGTGTCATCTGCATATCTGAGGTTATTGATATTTCTCCCAGCAGTTTTGATCCCAGCTTGTGCTTCTTCCAGCCCAGCGTTTCTCATGATGTACCCTGCATAGAAGTTAAATAAGCAGGGTGACAATATACAGCCTTGATGTACTCCTTTTCCTATTTGGAACCAGTCTGTTTTTCCATGTCCAGTTCTAACTGTTGCTTCCTGACCTGCATACAGGTTTCTCAAGAGGCAGGTCAGGTGGTCTGGTATTCCCATCTCTTTCAGAATTTTCCACAGTTTATTGTGATGCACACAGTCTATAAGACCTTCTATAATTAACACCAAAAGCATGTCCTTTTCATCACAGAGGATTGAAATGCAAAAGTAGGAAGTCAAGAGATATTGAGTAACAGATAACTTTGGCTTTGGAGTACAAAATGAAGCAGGGCAAATGCTAACAGTTTTGCCAAGAGAACACATTGGTCATAGCAAACATCTTCTTCCAGCAACACAAGAGATAACTCTATACATGGACATCACCTGACGGTCAATACCGAAATCAGCTTGATTATATTTTTTGCAGCTGAAGATGGAAAAGCTCTATACAGTCAGCAAAATGAAGACCTGGAGCTGACTGTGGCTTAGATAACAAGCTCCTTATTGCAAATTCAGCCTTAAATTGAGGAAAGTAGGGCATTCGGGTATGACCTAAATCAAATCCCTTATGATTATACAGTGAAGGTGACAAATAGATTCAAGGAATTAGATCTGGTAGACAGAGTGCCTGAAGAACTATGGACAGAGGTTGATAACACTGTACTGAAGGCAGTGACAAAAACCATCCCAAAGAAAAAGAAATGCTAGAAAGCAAGTGGTTGTCTGAGATCTGAGATGCTGTAAAAATAGCTGAGGAAAGAAGAGAAGTGAAAGGCAAGGGAGAAGGGGAAAGATATACATAACTCAATGCAGAGTTCCAGAGACTAGCAAGGAGAGATAAGAAGATGTTCTGAAATGAACAATGCAAAGAAATAGAGGAAAACAATTGAATGGAAAAGACTAGAGATCTCTTCAAGAAAATTGGAAATAGCAGGGTAATATATCTTACAAGGATGGGCATGATAAAGGAAGAAACAGTAAGTAGCTAACAGAAAGAAAAGAGATTAAGGAGAAGTGACAAGAATACACAGAAGAACTATTAAAAAAAAAAGTCTTAATGACCTGGAAAACCATGACAGTGTGGAAACTCACTAAGAGCTGGACATCCTGGAGTGTGAAGTCAAGTGGGCCTTAGGAAGCATTACTACAAGCAAAGCTAATGGAGGTGATGGAATTCCAGCTGAGCTATTTCAAACCTTAAAAGATAATGCTGTAAAATGTGGCCATCAATATGTCAGAAAATTTGGAAAGTTCAACAGTGGCCACAGAAAGGAAAAGGTCAGTTTTCATTCTAATCCCAAAGAAGGGGAATGCCAAAAAATGTTCAAACTACCATACAATTGTGCTCATTTCACATACTAGTAAGCTTAGACTCAAAATCCTTCAAGTTATGTTTCAGAAGTATGTGAACTAAGAACTTCCAGAGGTACAAGCTGGGTTTAGAAAAGGCAGAGGAACCAGAGATCAAATTGCCAACATCCATTGGATCACAAAGAAAGCAAGGGAATTCCAGAAAAACATCTGCTTCTGCTTCATTGACTACTCTAAAGCCTTTGTGTGGATCACAAAAAACCGTAGAAAATTCTTAAAGAGATGGGAATACCAGGCCACCTTATCTGTCTCCTGAGAAACTTGTATGCAAGTCAAGAACCAACAGTTAGAACTTTACATGGAACAGACTGGTTCAAAATTGGGAAAGGGGTATGTCAAGGCTGTATATTGTTACCTTGCTTATTTAACTTTAATGCAGAGTTGTTGTTCAGTCACTAAGTTGTGTCCAATTCTTTCCAACCCCATGGACTACAGCACTCCAGGCTTCACTGTTCTTCACTATCTTCTGGAGTTTGCTCAAACTCATGTCCATTGAGTCAGTGATGCCATCCAACCATCTCATCCTCTGTCACCCGCTTCTCCTCCTGCCTTCAATCTTTCCCAGCATCAGGATCTTTTCCACTGAGTTGGCTTTTCGCATCAGGTGGCCAAAGTATTGGAGCTTCAGCTTCAGCATCAGTCCTTCCAACCATATTGAGGGTTGATTTCCTTTAGGATTAACTGGTTTGATACTGGAGTGGGTTGCCATTCCCTTCTCCAGGGGATCTTCTCGACTCAAGGATCGAACCTGGGTCTCCCACATTGCAAGCAGATTCTTTACCATCTGAGCTACCAGGGAAGCCTAATTGGCTATATGTCAATACAAAATAAAAAGTTTAAAGTTAAAAAAAAATGCTGGCTTTAAACTCAATACTAAAACAAAAAACTAAGATCATGGCATCTGGTCCAATCACTTCATGGAAATAGAAGAAAAGGGGAAGCAGTGACAGATTTTATTTTGTGGGGGGATGGGGCTAAAATCACTGCAGATGGTGAATGCAACCATGAAATTAAAAGATGCTTGCTCCTTGGAAGGAAAGCTATGGCAAACCTAGATAGCATATTATAAAGTAGAGACATCACTTTGCCAACAAAGGTCCCTGTAGTCAGAGCTATGACTTTTCCAGTAGTCATGTATGCATATGAGAGTTGGACCATAAAGAAGGCTGGGTACCAAAGAACTGATGCTTTTGAATGAGGTGCTGGAGAAGACTCTTGAGATCCCCTTGGACAGCAGGGAGATCAAACCAGTCAGTCCTAAAGGAAATCAACCCTGAATATTCATTGGAAGGACTGATGCTGAAGCTGAAGCTCCAATACTTTGACCACCTGATGTGAAGAGCTGACTCACTGGAAAAGATCCTCATGCTGGGAAAGATTGAATGCAAAAGGACAAGGGGACAGCAGAGTGTGAGATGGTTAGACAGCATCCTCGACTCTATGGGCATGAATTTGAGCAAACTCCAGAACATAGTGAAGGACAGGGGAAACTGGCATGCTGCAGTTCATGGGGTTGCAAAGAGTTGAACACAACTTAATGACTGAACAACAAAAGAGGCCTTTGGGGTCATTTGATGAACAACCTTGCTGGAACCCAGGCCTTACCCCTTAGGAAAGAAGTAGAGCCATCACAGCATTGGGAGGCATAATGTGACAGTGGGCCATAAAGAAGGCTGAGCGCCAAAGAATTGATGCTTCAAATTGTAGTGCTGGAGATGACTCCTGAAAGTCCCTTGGACAGCAAGAAGAGAAAACCAACCAATCCTAAAGGAAATCAACCCTGAATCTTCATTGTAAGAACTAATGCTGAAGCTGAAGCTCCAATACACATATATATGGAAGAAGGTGGAACCTCCTTTATTTTGTTTGCTTATCAAAATAAACCTGCAGGAAATAGATTTTGACACACGCTGCTTTTGACATTCTCTTGTGAAATTTCACTTCATCATGACAGTGTTATCATTCCATGGGCTGGGAGACTATCAGAAAATTCACTGAGTGCGGAGCCAGGGGCCCAAAGTTGGAACTTGGCTCAGTGACTAACCAGTTTTGTGGCCTTGGTTAACTCATTTTTTTCTCCCAAGACCTCACTGTTTTGTTGTTGTTGCTGCTGAAGGAAAAGAATTGGACTGCTAAATACAGTTGTATTTATAGGAGATTGGGTCCAGCCTTCCCCACCCCATCCCTGCCTCTGGCCCCACAGATACCAAAATGCTCAGATGCTCAAGCCCCCTCCCTTCTGGATCTGTGGTCCCAAACTCACAGTTAAAGAGAGCCAACTGTAATCTATACAGAATTTTATAATGTTGAGATTTCCTTTTTTTAAAAAAATTGAGATATAATTCACATACCACTAATAGTCACCTTTTAAAATCATGTAATTCAGAGGTTTTTTTTAGTATATTCACAAAGTTATACAGTCATAACCACTATGTAATTCTAGAACATCTTCATCACCCAAAAAAGAAACCTATATTCATTAGTAGTCACTAGCCATTTCTTCTACCCAGCCCTGTCAACCACTAACCTACTTTCTGCCTATATGGATTTTCCTTTTATGCACATTTTATGTAAATGGAATCATATAGCAGGTGCCATTTTGTGTCTATCTGGCTGGTTTCACTTAGCATAATGTTCTCAAGGTTTATCCATGTTGTTGCATGAATCATTACTTCATTTCTTTTTACGGCTGAATAATATTTGTATTAGTTTTGTTTTTAAACAAAGAAATAATGGGCAAAACATATTCTGTTCTCTTTTTCCCAGGACTCACTACCCAGCTCTAGTCTTTATCCCCATTCCTCATCCTTAAACTCTGGCCTTAAACATCACCCTGTCCCCAGGTTCACTCCTATCCCATCTCTGAGCTCCAGTGTGTCCTAGACTCTCACCCTATCTCTGACATTCTCCCACTCCTCATGCCTTATCCCTCCCCAAACTTGCCGTAATCCCCTTCCCATCTGTCCTCACAGATAGGCCTCATTTTTCACTTCATCTCTCAGCCCATCATTGATTAGTTGGTATGAAATCACTCATGGCATATAACCCTTGGGAATTAGTTAAAAACAAAAAGCTTGATTTTGTAAAAGATTATAGACCAGGTAAATTCTCACATGTCCCAGGCATCCAAACCACAGCTCCCAAATGCATGCATGCTTCCCTGCTGCCTTTCAGAGCCATCCTTGCATGCAAACCTCCAGGAGAAGACACTGTCCTGGGAGGACACTGGGGCAGGAAGCACCTCTTCCCACTTCTGCTGCTTGTCCCAGGGGCAGACCTTGCTTCACCCTCAGTATGCCGGGCGCCGGGCACTCATGCTTTCTGTCCCTGCGCTGCCTACAGAACGAATGCGAAGGGGACCTGGCAGAGGCGATGCCGGCGCTCGAGGCTGCGCTCGCTGCACTGGACACGCTGAACCCGGCAGATATCTCGCTGGTGAAGGCCATGCAGAACCCACCTGGTCCTGTCAAGCTGGTCATGGAGAGCATCTGTGTGATGAAAGGGCTGAGACCAGAGAGGAAGCCGGACCCCAGTGGCAGCGGTAACCCCTTCCAGCACCCTTCCCAACCCAGAGGCACACACAGGCTGCCCTCTCCTGACAGGAAGTGTGCCAGCATCCCCGCGCTTCCTGTCCCAGGCCTGCAGGCGGTATCATGGCATCTTAGGGGAAATAAGATAGGCCCCAGGATATGGGTGTACTCACTTGTGTTTCTTCACCATGCTCCCTCCTCTCAGTCAGTAAGGAAAATGCAGGCATCTTTAGGTGACGCCAAACTCAATCAAGGCCCCCGGCCGACAAATTGTTGCAAAAATGAAGGTCATGCAGACAAGAGGACTGATAGGGAGCAAGCACACCGAGTAATATGTGGGTGAGAGGGAGGGAGAGAAACGAAAAGAGCTCGGGAGAGAAAGATAAAGGAGAAACAGAAAAAGAGAGAGACACTGAAAGAGACAACCAGAGGGAAAAGGAGACTGAGACAGACAAAGGAAATGGAGAGAAAGATAGTGAGACTGAGCAAGAAATAGAGACCTGGACACCTAGATACATGCACATAGGCATGAAGGGATCATAAACAGAGAGAGAAAGAGGTCGGCATGAAAAGAAATCTGGAGGAGGGAGGACAAATGCAGGGGTGAATGGGGGAGTGGGAGACTCTTACAGTGTCAGATACAGATGACAGAGAAAGATGGCAAGAGAGAAAAGCAGAAATAAGCTAAGACACAGAAAAGCTGAAAGTGAACAATGGAGACGGAGCAGAGACCCCCCCCCCCCCCCGAGATACAGAGACATACAAAAATCGAGAGTGAGTGGGAAGAAAATAGACCAGGAAGAAGAGAAATAGAGACAGGGAAACAAAGACACACAGAGAGAGAATGGTGGTAGGAGGTGAGGTGGAGCGTGAGCCGCTGGTGAAGGATTAGAGGAAGAAAGACAGGGATAAAGGAGGCAGAGAGTGAAACTGACAGACCTGAGGAAGACCAGGATACAGAAACTCAGAAGGCGGGAGAAAAGGAATAGGGGAGAGAGGAAAGTTTATATAATAGAGCCCAGAAGCATAAATAAGTGAAAATCCATTCTTAAAATTTAAATTAGATGTAGAATCTTGCACTAAAATCAGTGTCTTAAAACTGAAAGAAAAAGTGAAAATGAAGTCGCTCGGTCATGCCCGACTCTGTGATGCCATGGATAGTAGCCTGCACCAAGCTCCTCCATCCATGGGATTTTCAAGGCAAGAGTACTTAAAGAGTCTTAAAACTGAACAAGGACTTAAAAACCATCTCCTGTGATATTTCTTGCCTTTTGAATCCTTGTATCCTTCAAACAGTCCTGCTATTCCTCCATTGCTTCTGAAATGTTAGAAATTCCTGATCCCTCCTTTGGGAGACTCTGGCTTCTGCTTCCCAGTGAATAGCATTCCCTCTTCCTTGGCTGGTTTCAAGACAAAAACCACATGAAGAAATGCAGACGTGATCAGAAACGGACAAATAGGGAGAGGATGTTACAGGAGCTCCTCTAGGGAAGCATCTGAGGTGTAATAAGTTAGTCTGAGTAAAGATGAGCTAGCCAGTGCTTTTCCACTCTGGCTGTACCCTGGTATACCTGGGAACTTAAAGAATGCTAAAGCCCCTGCCCCCACTCCTAGAGATTCTTATTCCTTTAGCCTAGGGTGTGGCCTGAGCATTAGTAATTTTCTTAAAGCTCCCAGGTGATTCTAAGGTACAGCCAAGATTGAAAACTACTGAAATATGCAAAGCAGGATCAGGTCTCAAAAATCAGTTCTCTTCTTTGATCATTTGACGTTGGCCACAGGATGCATCATCCACCCTTCTTATTTTAGAATTGAAGTTAATTTTGTGTATTATTCACAAAATAAGTCACAGAATTTAGCCAGTATATTGGGATAGAGCAAAAACACAAATAAATTAATTTTGTACTTAGTCGCTCAGTTGTGTCTGACTCTTTGAGACCTCTGACTGTAGCCCTCCAGGCTCCTCTGTCCATGGGGATTTTCCAGACAAGAATACTGGAGTGGGTTGTCATGTCCTCCTCCAGGGGATCTTCCCAACCCAGGTCTCCCGCATTGCAGATGGATTCTTTACTCTCTGAGCCACCAGGGAAGCCCAAATTAGTTTTGGATACCTTAAATTTAAACAAAACAGATCATTTCTTAGGATGCAAACAAAAACTTTTATTGGAAATATTTGTTTGGTGTCTAAGCTTGCTATAGAAATAGGACATATTTGACCTGTTGTATCTAGTACAATATCTCAAGTACAACTTTTGTTTTTAACTTTTTATTTTATAATGAGATTTAGCTGATCAATACTGTGATAGTTTCAGGTGAACAGTGAAGTGACTAAGCCATACATATACATGTATCCTTTGTACCCCAAGCTCCCCTCCCATCCAGACTGCCACATAACATTAAGCAGATATTTTTTGATGAGTAGAGCTTGGCAAGGGTTTATCATCAAAAAGAGTGACATTTTTGTAACACATTGACAAAAGGAGCACTCCCTGGGATAGGCTAGGGCTCAGTCATTTACTAGTCATCATGAAGGGTACTAAGGTGAACAAAGGCCCTGTTTCATCTCAGGGCAGGCTGAGGACAGTCCTCTGTCTGGTTGCAAGTCTACAAGTTGCTTCCCCTACCCTCACTCTTTCTCTGGAGACACTCAATTACTCACTCACTCACTAGAAGGACTGATTCATCCCAGGGATGACAAAATATGCCCCATCAGACCGAACTCCCATATTTGGAAAAGAATATTCAAAATATTAATATGTGCTTATGGATCCAGTTGCCCTCTTCATGTATGACTGGGGAAAAGGGCAACATTCATTAAATTCATGTTAAAAACTCATAATCAAGCACTATGCCGGACTGTAATAAACACAGAAGGAGCAAACAATTTTTTAAATGTATAATTGAGTTACTATATAAGTTTTAATGTATAACTAGTGACTCAAGATTATTATAGATTATAGATTCAGTTCAGTTCAGTTCAGTCGCTCAGTCGTGTCCGACTCTTTGCGACCCCATGAATCACAGTACGCCAGGCCTCCCTGTCCATCACCAACTCCCGGAGTTCACTCAGACTCATGTCCATTGAGTTCGTGATGCCATCCAGCCATGTCATCCTTGGTCGTCCCCTTCTCCTCCTGCCCCCATCCCTCCCAGCATCAGGGTCTTTCCCAGTGAGTCAACTCTTCGCATGAGGTGGCCAAAGTACTGGAGCTTCAGTTTTAGCATCATTCCTTCCAAAGAAATCCCAGGGTTGATCTCCTTCCGAATGGACTGGTTGGATCTCCTTGCAGTCCAAGGAACTCTCTAGAGTCTTCTCCAACACCACAGTTCACAAGCATCAATTCTTCTGCGCTCAGCCTTCTTCACAGTCCAACTCTCACATCCATACATGACCACAGGAAAAACCATAGCCTTGACTAGACGGACCTTAGTCGGCAAAGTAATGTCTCTGCTTTTGAATATGCTATCTAGGTTGGTCATAACTTTTCTTCCAAGGAGTAAGCGTCTTTTAATTTCATGGCTGAGTCACCATCTGCAGTGATTTTGGAGCCCAAAAAAATAAAGTCTGACACTGCTTCTACTGTTTCCCCATCTATTTCCCATGAGGTGATGGGGCCAGATGCCATGATCTTCGTTTTCTGAATGTTGAGCTTTATAGATTAGGTTATAGATTATTATAGGCTATCTAGATTATAGATATAATCTACTTATCTCGATTATATAAAGTCATTATAAGAGACTGTATTCCCTGTGTGGGGCAATGTATTCTTTAGCTCACTTACTTTAATCGTGCAGTTCGCACTGCATGATCCCCTGCCTTGATGCTGCTGCTCTCCCTTCCGTCTCCCCGCTGGTGACCACTACTTTGTTCTCTAGATCTGTGAGTCTGTTTCTGTTTTGTCATGTTCATTCATTTGTTTTATTTTTTAGATTCCACATATAAGTAATAGCATATAGTACTTGTCTTCCTCTGTCAGATTTCTTTCACTAAGCAATGTCCTCCAAGTCCATCCATGTTGCAACATGGCAGTATTTCATTCTTTCTTATAGCTCAGTAATATTCCATTGTATTCAATATCTTCTTAATCCCATCATCTCTTGATGGGCACTTGGGGTGTTCCCATATCTCGGCTATTATAAGTAATGGTCCATGAACATTGGGGTGCCTATATCTTTTTGAATTACTGTTTTTGCTTTTTTCCAGATACGTATCCAGGAGTGGAATTGCTGGATCAATTTTTAGGTTTTTGAGAAGCCTCCATATTGTTTTCCATAGTACCTGCACCAATTTACATTCCCACTAACAGTATTTGAGAGTTCCCTTTTCTCTACATCCTCTCCAACATTTGTTATTTGTGGTCTTTTTGATGATAACCATTCTGACAAGTGTGACATGATACCTCATTGTGGTTTCAATTTGTATTTCTCTAATAATTAGTGATGTTAGGCATCGTTTCAGTATGTGTTAGCTATCTGTATGTCTACTCAGGAAAAATGTCTATTCAAGTCTTCTGACCATTTTTTGATTGGATTGTTGTTTTAAATTGGAGTTGTATGAGCTGTTTATAGATGGATATTAGCCTCTTACTGTTCATACAATTTGCAAATAATTTCTCCCATTTCAGTAGGTTGTCTTTTTGTTTTGTTCATCATTTCCTTTTCTGTGCAAAAAGCTTTTAAACTTAATTAGATCCCATTTGTTTGTTTTGTTTTGCTTTAGTTTCCTTTGCCTTGGGAGAAGAATAAAAAAAATTGTTATGATTTATATCAAAGAATGTTCTGCCTATATTTTCTTCTAGGAGTTTTATGGTTTCTAGTCTTATGTGAGTGAGTGAAGTCGCTCAGTCATGTCCGACTCTTTGCGACACCATGGACTGTAGCATACCAGGCTCCTCTGTCCATGGGATTTTCCAGGCAAGGGTATGGGAGTGGGTTGCCATTTCCTTCTCCAGAGGATCTTCCCGACCCAGGGATTGAACCCGGGTCTCCCACCTTGCAGGCAGACACTTTACCATCTGAGCCACCAGGGAAGCCTTTTATTTAGTTTTAAATCCATTTTGAGTTTATCTTTGTGTATGGTGTTAGGAAGTGTTCTGATTTCCTTCTTTTACATGTAGCTGTCCAGTTTTCCCAGCACCACTTATCGCAGAGACTATCTTTTCCCTGTTGTTTATTCTTATCTCCTGTGCTGTGCTTAGTTGCTTAGTTGGTTCCTCTGTCCATGGGGATTCTCCAAGCAAGAATACTGGATTGGGTTGCCATGTCCTCTTCTGGGGGATCTTCCCAACCCAGGTCTCCCACATTGCGAGTGGATTATTTACCATCTGAGTCACAAGGGAAGCCCTTTTTATCTCCTATATCATGAATTAATTGACCATAAGTGAGTATGTTTATTTCTGGGCTGTCTGTTCTGTTCCACTGATCTTGCATCTGTTTTGCTGTATCAGTCCTATACTGTTTTGATTACTGTAGCTTCGTAATATTGTCTGAAGTCAGGGACTGAGATAACTTCAGCTTTGTTCTTTTTTTCTCAATATTGTTTTGGCTATTCAGGGTTTTTTGTTGTTTATATACATTTTAAGATTATTTTTTCTAGTTCTGTTTTTAATATTTTGAAAGGTTTTTACATTAGATTGCTTTGGGTAATATGGACATTTTAATATTAATTCTTTCAGTTCATGAGCATGAGATATCTTTCCATTTATCTGTACCAGCTTCAACTTCCTTCCACAGTGTTTTATAGTTTTCACAGTATAGGTCTTTCACCTCCTTGGTTAAGTTTATTCCTAGGTATTTTATTCTTTTTGATGATTTTAAGGAGATTGATTTTTGCTTTCTCTTTCACTATTAATGTATAGAAAAACAACAGATTTCTGTATATTAATCTTGTATCCTGCAACATTACTTAATTTATTTTTCATTTCTAATAATTTTTGTGGAGACTTTAGGGTTTTCTATATATAATATGTGTCATCTGGAAATAGTGACAGTTTTCCTTTTTCCCTGCCAATTTGGATGCCGTTTGTGTCTTTTCCTTGCCTGATTGCTGTGGCTAGGACTTTGTTTCATTGATCTTTTCTATGTATATCTCTATTTTCTTTCTCTTTCTTTGATCTTTATTGTTTCCTTCCCTCTGCTAACTTTGGGCTTTGTTCTTTTTCTAATTCCTTTAGTTGACAGGTTAGATTGTTTATCTGAGATTTTTCTTATTTTTTGAGGTATGCCTATATCACTATAAACTTCCCTCTTAAAGCTGCTTTTGTTTTGTCCCATAGATTTTGGAAAGTTGTGTTTTCTTTTCACTTGTCTCAAAGTATTTTCTGATTTCTTCTTTGATTTCTTCACTGATCCATTGGTTTTTAGTAGTATGTTTTTGTGTTTTTACCATTTTTCTCCCTGTAATCATTTTTCTAGTTTCATATTGTTGTGATCAGGAAAAAAAAAAAAGTTTGACATAATTTCTAGCTTCCAAGACTTGTTTTGTTGCCTAGCATGTGATCTATCCTGGAGAACATTCCATGAGCACTTGAAAAGAATGTATATTCTGCTGGTTTGTGTTGGAATTTCCTCTAGATATTATTAAGTCCAATGGTCTAATGTGTCATTTAAGACCACTGTTTCTTTATTGATTTTCTCTCTGGATGATCTAATTATGTAAATAAGGTGTTACTAAAGTCCCCTCCTATTAGTGTATTAATGTCAATTTCTCCCCTATGTCTGTTAATATTTGCTTTATATATTTGTATGCTCCTATATTAGGTGCATATATGTTAACAAATGTTATATTTTCTTCTTGTATGGATCCCTTTATCATTATACAATGGTCTTGTTTTTCTTTTGCTATAGACTTTGTTTTAAAGTCTATTTTATCTGATATGAGTGCTAACCCACTTTCTTTTCATTTTCATTTTGTGAAATAACTTTATCATCACCTCACTTTCGGTCTGTGTGTCTTTAACTCTAAAAAGAATCTCTTATTAGCAGCAGTCTTGGGTTTGTTTTTTTTTTAATCCAGTCAGTCATTCTATGTCTTTTTATTGGAGAATTTAGTCCATTGACATTTAAAATGATTATTGATAAGTATAAAACTTATTGCCATTTTGTTACTTCTTTTCTGGTTGTGCTTGTAGTTTTTCTCAGTTATTTTCTTCTTTTAGCCTCTTCCCTTATGGTGTGATCATTTTCTTTTATCCTTATGCCCTGTTCCTTTCTATTTATTATTATATCTATCATAGATTTTTGATTTGTGGTTACCATGGGGGTAATATGTGTTGATCTATAAAGTGTATCTACTTGTTTAAGTCTGATAGTCATTTAAGTTCAAACACATTCTAAAATATTTATATATTCACTCCCCTCCTCCATGTTTTGTGCTTTTTCTGTCATATTGTACAGCTTTATGTTTATCCCTTAACTGTTTATTTAGTTATAGTTGATTAAACAATTTTTATCTTTTAATCCTCATACTAGCTTATTTAAGTGATTGATCCACAGCCTATACTATATATTTGCCTTTACTAGTGAGATTTTCCCTTTCCTATAAATTCTTACTGCTTGTTATAGCCTTTTCTTTTCCACTTAAAGAAGACTCTTTAACACTTCTTTTAGATTGGCTAGTATTGATGAAATCTTAGGTTTTGCTTGTCTGAGAAGTTTTTATCTCTCCTTCAATTATGAATGATAGTATTGCTAGTATAGTATCCTAAGTGTAGGGTTTTTCCTTTCAGGACTTTATACATATAATTTCACTGCTTTCTGGCTTGCAAAATTTCAGCAGGAAAATCACCTGATACCCTTATGGAAGTTCCCTTGTATGTGACTCTGTCTTTCTTTTGCTGCTTTTAGAATTCTCTCTTTATATTTAATTTTTTGCCATTACAATTATGATACCTCTATATCACCTCCTACGGGCACATGTCCCAACCTGATTGCTTCTCCTCCCTTCCTGCACAACTCCATGTGGATCTTTGCTTACAGCCTTGGTTGTCAAAGAATCTTCCTGCCACTCTCCAGTTGGTTTTCAAAAAAATTTGCTCCACATGTAGATGTATTTTTTATATGTTCATTGGGGGAAGTAAGCTCTGCAACATACTACTCTGCGGTCTTGTTGCCCTCCCCCAGAAGGTTACAGCTTTGAGGAAGAAGTACACAGTTAAAACTAAACCAAAAAAAAAAAAATCACAGATTTCCATTTCTGGCAATCTATAAAGCATTTATGGATATTCTGGCCTCTGAGATGAAAGAAAATGCTCCATAGTTCAGTTTAGTTCACTCACTCAGTCCTGTCCGACTCTTTGCAACCCCATGAACTGCAACACGCCAGGCCTCCCTGTCCATCTTAAACTCCCAGACTTTACCCAAACTCATGTCTGTTCAGTCAGTGATGCCATCCAACCATCTCATCCTCTGTCTCCTCCTGCCCTCAATCTTTCCCAGCATCAGAGTCTTTTCAAAGGAGTCACCTCTTTGCATCAGGTGGCCAAAGTATTGGAGCTTCAACTTCAAAATCAGTCCTTCCAATGAACACTCAGGACTGATCTCCTTTAGGGTGGACTGGTTGGATCTCCTTGCAGTCCAAGGGGCTCCTAAGAGTCTTCTCCAACACCACAGTTCAAAAGCATCAATTCTTTGGCCTCAGCCTTCCTTATAGTCCAACTCTCAAATCCATACATGACTACTGGAAAAACCATAGCTTTGACTAGATGGACCTTTGCTGACAAAGTAATGTCTCTGCTTTTTAATATGCTCTCTAGGTTGGTCATAACTTTCCTTCCAAGGAGTAAGCATCTTTTAATTTCATGGCTGCAATCACCATCTGCAGTGATTTTGGAGCCCAAAAAACTAAAGTCTGACACTGTTTCCCCATCTATTTACCATGAAGTGATGAGACCGGATGCCATGATCTTAGTTTTCTGAATGTTGAGCTTTAAGCCAACTTTTTCACTCTCCTCTCACTTTCATCAAGAGTCTCTTTAGTTCCTCTTCACTTTCTTCCATAAGGATGATGTCATCTGAATATCTGAGGTTATTGATATTTCTCCCAGCAATCTTGATTCCAGCTTGTGCTTCTTCCAGCCCAGCATTTCTCATGATGTACTTTGCACATAAGTTAAAAAAGCAGGGTGACAAAATACAGCCTTGACATACTCCTTTTCCTGTTTGGAACCAGTCTGTTGTTCCATGTCCAGTTCTACCTGTTGCTTCCTGACCTGCATACACATTTCTCAAGAGGCAGGTCAGGTGATCTGGTATTCATATCTCTTTCAGAATTTTCCACAGTGTGTTGTGATCCACACAGTCAAAGGCTTTGGCATAGTCAATAAAGCAGAAATAGATGTTTTTCTGGAACTCTCTTGCTTTTTCCATGATCCAATGGATGTTGGCAATTTGATCTCTGGTTCCTCTGCCTTTTCTAAAACCAGCTTGAACATCTGGAAGTCCATAGTTCAAGTATTGCTGAAGCCTGGCTTGGAGAATTTTGAGCATTACTTTACTAGCATGTGAGATGAGTGCAATTGTGTGGTAGTTTGAGCATTCTTTGGCATTGCCTTTCTTTGGGATTGGAATGAAAACTGACCTTTCCAGTCCTGTGGCCACTGCTGAGTCTTCTAAATTTGCTGACATATTGAGTGCAGCACTTTCACAGCATCATCTTTTAGGATTTGAAATAGCTCAACTGGAATTCCATCACCTCCACTAGCTTTGTTCATTGTCATGCTTTCTAAGGCCCACTTGACTTCCCATTCCAGGATGTCTGGCTGTAGGTGAGTGATCATACCATCATGATTATCTGGGTTATGAGGATCTTTTTTGTACAGTTCTTCTGTGTATTCTTGCCACCTCTTCTTAATATTTTCTGCTTCTGTTAGGTCCATACCATTTCTGTCCTTTATCAAGCCCATCTTTGCATGAAATGTTCTCTTGGTATCTCTAATTTTATTGAAGAGATCTTTAGTCTTTCCCATTCTGTTCTTTTCCTCTATTTCTTTGCACTGATCGCTGAGGAAGGCTTTCTTATCACTTCTTGCTATTCTTTGGAACTCTGCATTCAAATGGATATATCTTTCCTTTTCTCCTTTGCTTTTCACTTCTCTTCTTCTCACAGCTACTTATAAAGCCTCCTCAGACAGCCATTTTGCTTTTTTCATTCCTTTTTCTTAGGGATGGTATTGATCCCTGTCTCCTGTACAATGTCACGAACCTCCATCCATAGTTCATCAGGCACTCTATCTATCAGATCTAGTCCCTTAAATCTATTTCTCACTTCTTCTGTATAATCATAAGGGGTTTGAATTAGGTCATACCTGAATGGTCCAGTGGTTTTCCCTACTTTCTTCAATTTAAGTCTGAATTTGGCAAGAAGGAGTTCATGATCTAAGCCACAGTCAGCTCCCTGTCTTGTATTTGCTGACCGTATAGAGCTTCTCCATCTTTGGCTGCAAAGAATATAATCAATCTGATTTTGGTGTTGACCATCTGGTGATGTCCATGTGTAGAGTCTTCTCTTGTGTTGTTGGAAGAGGGTGTTTGCTATGACCAGTGCATTTTCTTGGCAAAGCTCTATTAGCCTTTGCTCTGCTTCATTCTGTACTAAGGCCAAATTTGCCTGTTACTCCAGGTGCTTCTTGACTTGCTACTTTTGTATTCCAGTCCTCTATAATGAAAAGGACATCTTTTTTGAGTGTTAGTTCTGAAAGGTCCTGTAGGTCTTAATAGAACCCTTCAACTTCAGTTTCTTCCACGTTACTGTTCAGGGTATAGACTTGGATTACCGTGATACTGAATGATTTGCCTTGAAAATGAACAGAATCATTCTGTCGTTTTAGAGATTGCATCCAAGTACTGCATTTTGGACTCTTTTGTTGACTATGATGGCTAATCCATTTCTTCTAAGGGATTCTTGCCCACAGTAGTAGATATAATGGTCATCTGAGTTTAATTCACCTATTCCATAGGGAGGTGGCTTTTAAAGTGAGCCTGAAATTTGTTCAGGAGCCAACTAGATCCATTTACAACCTAAGTGAAGAGCTCATGTTAGGGAAGCACTTGGGATCATCAGGAAGTTGAAGGAAGCTTCTTGTAATTAAAGACCAGGGAGCAAGGCAAAGATGAGATGTCAAGGAGCTTGGGATTTGAGATCTTTTTATTTTTTCAGAGTGGCTTTAAGTTCACAGAAAAATTGAGTTGAAGATACAGAAATTTCTCATATACCCTCTGCTCTCACTCATGCATGTTGTTCAGTCATTCAACAGTGTCCAACTGTTTAAGACCCCATGGACTTCGCTTACCAGGCTTCCCTGTCCATCACCATTTCCCAGAGCTTGCTCAAACCTAGCTCCATTGAGCCGATGATACCATCCAACCATTTTGTCCTCTGTCATCCCCTTCTCCTCCCTTCAATCTTTCCCAGCATTGGGGTCTTTTCCAATGAGTAGGCACTTCACATCAGGTAGTCAAAGTATTGGAGCTTCAGCTTCAGCATCAGTCTTTCCAATGCATATTCGGGGTTGATTTCCTTTAGGATTGACTAGTTTAAGCTCCTTGCCATCCAAAGGACTGTCAAGAGTCTTCTCCAACACCATGGTTTGAAAGCATCAATTCTTTGGCACTCAGCCTTCTTTATGGTCTAGCTCTCACATCCATACATGGCAACTGGAAAAACCATTACTTTGACTATATGGACCTTTGTCACACACACACATGCATAGCCTCCCTTATTATTAACATCTCCCACTAGAATGGTATATTTGTTATAGTTGATGAACCTACATGGACACATCTTATCATCCAAAGTCCATAGTCTACATTAGGTTTCACTCTTGGTATTATGATTCTATGAGCTTGAATAAATATGTAATGACATGTATATTCTTTGCCCTAAAATTCCTCTGTAGGATCTTGGTTTTGTTTTGTTTTTGCTAAATATGAGGAGTAGCCCTTGCAGGGCTGCAAATTTCAGGCAGGATGTCTTAATAATAGCCTTATCTCTTAGCTAATAGGAAGTTGCTATATAACACAAGGAGCTTATCCCAGGGCTCTGTGATAACCCAGAGGGGTAGGATGAAGGTGGGGCTTGGAGGGAGGCTCAAGAAGGAGGGGATATGTGTGCACTTCTGATTGATTCATGTTGTTGTATGGCAGTAGCCAAAACAACACTGTAATTATCCTCCAATAAAAATTTTTTTAAAATAGCTTTATCTCTACTTCTTGTCCCAAACAGGTAAAATGATAGAAGACTACTGGGGAGTATCAAGAAAGATTCTTGGAGATCTGAAATTCTTGGAAAGTCTCAAGACATATGACAAAGACAACATTCCTCCAGTGATCATGAAGCGGATCCGGGAAAGGTTTATTGATCACCCAGATTTCCAGCCTGCTGTAATTAAAAATGTATCATCTGCATGTGAGGGTCTGTGCAAGTGGGTGAGGGCCATGGAGGTGTATGATCGTGTGGCCAAAGTGGTGGCTCCCAAACGGGAGCGGCTGAAGGAAGCTGAGGGGAAGCTGGCAACACAGATGCAGAAACTGAACCAGAAGCGAGCAGAGCTGAAGCTAGTGGAAGACCGCCTCCAGGCCCTGAACGATGACTTTGAGGAGATGAATACCAAGAAAAAGACATTGGAGGGAAACATTGAAATCTGTTCCCAAAAGCTGATCAGGGCAGAAAAACTGATTAGTGGTCTTGGAGGAGAAAAAGACAGATGGACAGAAGCCGCTCGGCAGCTGGGTATCCGTTATACTAATCTGACGGGAGATGTGTTGCTGTCCTCTGGGACTGTGGCTTACCTGGGGGCCTTTACTGTGGATTATCGGGCTGAGTGCCAGAAGCAGTGGTTGGCCCAATGTAAGGACAGGTCATCCCTGGCTCCAGTGACTTCAGTCTTAGCAATACATTAGGAGATCCTGTAAAAATTCGTGCCTGGCAGATTGCCGGGCTTCCCATTGACTCCTTCTCCATTGACAATGGCATCATTGTATCCAATTCCAGACGATGGGCTTTAATGATTGACCCTCAGGGGCAGGCCAATAAATGGATCAAGAATATGGAGAAAGCAAATAAGCTGTCAGTCATCAAGTTCTCAGATACCAACTACGTGAGGACACTAGAACACGCCCTGCAGTTTGGTGCCCCTGTCTTACTAGAAAATGTTGGGGAAGAGTTGGATGCCTTTATTGAACCCATCTTGCTCAAGTCCACATTCAAACAGCAAGGGGTTGAGTACATGAGGCTTGGTGAAAACATCATCGAATACTCCAGAGATTTTAAGTTATATATCACAACCCGTTTGAGGAACCCACATTACCTCCCTGAAGTGGCCATGAAAGTCTGTTTCCTCAATTTTATGATCACTCCCTTGGGCCTCCAAGATCAACTCCTTGGCATCGTGGCTGCCAAGGAGAAGCCAGAACTTGAAGAGAAAAAGAACAAGTTGATTGTAGAAAGTGCCAAGAATAAGAAACAACTAAAGGAAATTGAAGATAAGATATTGGAGGTCCTTTCCCTTTCTGAGGGCAACATACTTGAGGATGAGACTGCCATCAAAATTTTGTCTTCTTCCAAAGTGCTGTCTGAAGAAATCTCTGAGAAACAGGAAATTGCTTCAGTGACAGAAACACAGATCGATGAGACCCGTATGGGCTACAAGCCAGTGGCTGTTCATTCTGCCACCATCTTCTTTTGTATCTCTGACCTGGCCCACATTGAACCCATGTACCAGTACTCCCTGACATGGTTCATAAACCTCTACATGCAGTCTCTGGCCAATAGCAAGAAGAGCGAGGAACTAGAGCTACGAATTGAGTACATCATTGATCATTTCACCCTCAGCATCTACAACAACGTCTGCCGCTCTCTGTTTGAGAAGGACAAGCTGTTTTCTCCCTCCTCTTGACAATAGGAATCATGAAAGAGAAAAAGCAAATTAATGAGGAAATTTGGTACTTTCTTCTAACTGGAGGCATTGCCCTAGACAACCCTTTCCCCAACCCAGTTTCTGAGTGGCTGTCTGAGAAGGCATGGGCAGAAGTGGTCCGTGCATCTGCATTGCCAAAACTGAAAGGCCTTATGGAACATTTGGAACAAAATGGTAATGAATGGAAGTTCATCTATGACTCAGCCTGGCCCCATGAGGAAACATTCCCTGGATCTTGGAAGTTTCTTCAAGGTTTGGAGAGGATGGTGATCCTCCGATGTTTGCGGCCTGACAAAATGATTCCAGCCATTCGGGGGTTCATTGCTGAACACATGGGAAATGTATACATTGAAGCCCCTACATTTGATCTCCAGGGGTCCTACAATGATTCCAATTGCTGTGCACCACTGATATTCGTGTTGTCTCCCGGTGCAGACCCAATGGCAGGTAAGGGTAGAATGTTGTGTGAGGAATATTAATAGATGGATAACAATAGCTTGTCACTATTGAGCAGGAATCTCAAACTCAAATGGCTTTGAAGGGCAATCCAGTTAACAGACTAAGGCAGGGCTGGGACTGCCTTTTCCCAGGCAGTGTTTTCTGGCCTAAGACTTCTTTTCTGGCCTAAAGAGGGTAGCTCTTTTGTATTGTGTCATTTGATAATGTGATCTTAGGATGACCAGATTATCTGCTTCTTCAAAAAGAAACCAGAAATTACCCATTTTAAAAAAATATTTTTTTATTTGGCTTCATCAGGTCTTAGTTGCAGCATATGGCGTCTTCCTTGCATCAGGTGGGATCTTTCATTATGGTGTACTGGCTTAGTTACTCTGCGGCATGTGGAATCTCCATTCCCTGACCAGGCATTGAACTTGTGTCCCCTGCACTGCAAGGCAGACTCTTAACCACTGGACCACCAGGGAAGTCCCAAAAACCACCCATTTTTAACGCATTCAATTTTTTTCTTAAAAAACTTTAAGACGTTAGCCAGGGCTAGATTTAGCCTGGTGACTGCTAGTTTATCACCTTTGTCTTAGACCATTTTCTCAGACCATTGTTTCTCTCAGCTATGCTTTTTTCTCTTCTTTGAATCTTTAAAATTTTTGAGTAATTAATGCCTCATGTAGTTAAAAAAAAAAAAAAAGCATAGTATTATGGCTCCATTAGGACCATTTTGTTACCTCAACAGACATTTGGCAAAGTGGGAGAACATTTTTGTTCTCACAAATAGGGGGTACTACTGGCATCTAGTAGGTAGAAGTAAAGGATGCTGCTAAACAGCCTACAATGCCCAGGACAGCCCCCACAGCCAAGGATCATTCCAGACCATAATATAAATAGTACTGGGGTTTAGAAGAGCAAAAGGTACATCTTCCTCCTAACTCTCTCAGAAATAACTGCTACTAGTAGTTTATGTAACTTTCCAGAAACTGTGTGTGCATGTAAAAGGGTATGAGTTATTGATAGAAATAGATTAGTTTTCTATTCTGTGAGGGGATCTTAAAGCTTTAGTTTGCTCTGTGTTGAATGAAAAAAGAATACCAGAAATGGAAGTGACAAGATTGCCAGTTCTCCTGCGCAAACAGAAATTTGACATGTATTCTGACCTTGTTAGAAAGCCTGCTTCAAAGAAAATCAGAAGAAGGAGCTGAAATGAACTGGTAATTTTCCAGGTTCCAACACTTAAATTATTGTTATTGTCAAAGCTCAATCCATGACCCCTTACTAGCATCTTGCTTCTTCCCCTATGTTGTTTCTGTGGTAGGCTTATATAGGAAAAATGAGGGGAAACTAGGAAAAGTAGAGAAAAGAAATGGAGGAAACAGTAGACTATGCTCTGTAAAATGATGATATGTTGAGAGAGAACAGGCCTGTAAAATCTAATGGAGTATGTAGCTTATTCCTGTCCCTTTATACTAGAGGCTTCATCAGATTCAGCTTAGATGATGTCCCAGGCAAGCGCAGACTCTGTGTCCCTCATAGTGTGTTGTATTAGGAGACAGATCTGTCTGGTTGTCGTTTATCATTAAGATTGATCAGTGGGTTCAGGAGTTGTCAGTGTGATTCACGTCAATACTCCTCTATTGCTTCCTTTATAAAACTTCCCATTAGCCTTTCACCTAATATGGTGGCTCTCACTCTTGGCTGCACATTGAAATCACCTAAAGAGCTTTAAGGAAATCTCCATGAAAAAACAAATACTGTATAATATCACTTATATGTAGAATCTAAAATATGGCACAAATGAACCTATCTATGAAACAAAACCAGACTCACAGACATAGAGAAAAGACTTGTGATTGTCAAGGAGGGGTTGGGAAGGGAAGGCTTGGAAGTTTGGAATTAGTAGAAGAAAACTTTATATATAGAATGGATAAATAATAAGGTCCTACTGTATAGCACAGAGAAATATATTCAGTATCCAAGGATAAACCATAATGGAAAAGAATATAAAAAAGAATGTATATAAAACTGAATCACTTTGCTGTACAGCAGAAACTAACACTATGCTGTAAATCAACTATATACTTTCATAAAAAGAAATTAAAAGCAGCCAGTGAGAAAAACAAGAAAACCTATAAAGAATAGCAGTTAGACTAGCAACCAGTGTTTCAATAGCAACAATGCACTTTGTGGAATAATGCCATCATTGTGCTAAAGGAAAATATGCAAACATAAAATCTATCTTTCAAGAATGAGAATGAAATAAGGAGAACATCTTAATTAAAAACTGAAAAAAGGAAAGAAAACCTTCATGTGCAGGCCTTGCCTTCTACCAATTAAATTAAAATCTTTGTAGGTTAGACCCAGGCATTATGTTTTATAAAGCTTTTCAGGTAATTTCAACATGTAGCCAATGTTGGGAACCAATGACCTAATGGTTTTATTGGCCTTAGAAAATCATTACCCAGATGCATTATTGCATTAGGGACTGCAAAATGATGAGAATTTAATTCTATCATTCCTCCCTCATAAATTAGCTGGAACTCTTCCATAAAGAAGAATTTTTCTTTATCAACTCTTTAGTTACTCAGGCAGCAAAGGTTCTTGCTCATATGCTATTTACCAGCTTTCAGAGTCATAAAAGCACTAAGAAGGTGGTTTTCTGGTGCATTTATTAGTGCATGGGTTTTAACATAGTGGATGTTTCACATATGTTTTACTCCACTCCTGCCATCATTCTTTTTGATGCTCAGATTATTCATCCTTTAGCCTATCAGGATAGGAGTACCTCATGGCTATGTGCTTTTCAGGTAACCCCAGTGGTTTTTGAAACTTCCTTGGTGTGTAGAACTACCATATATCTTTCAGGCTTATCTTGAACAAATGTTTCTCCAAGGAACTCCAATTCCTTTATTGGGTCATGGTATTTGGAAACCTAGGGTTCCTGTCACTACCGAGTACATCATTGATTGCAGACCTTACTTTCCACTCATTCTCTTTTTGGCTGCATCCAACCTGCTTTTTTCTTGCTAATTTTTAAAATGTATTTCTTTCTGGTTGCAGTGGGTCTTCATTGCTGCACATGGGCTTTCTCCAGTTATAGCAAGCATTGAAGTGCATTGAGGAGGCTTCTGTTGTTGCGGAGCACAGGCTCTTACGCATGGACTTCCGTAGTTGCAGTACCTGGGACTCAGTAGTTGTGGCACAAACGCTTAGTATTGCTCTGTGACAGTCTTCCCAGATCAGGGATAGAACCTGTGGCTCGAAGTACTTCATGTGATCTTTGGGTTTCCCTGGTGGCTCAGATGGTAAAGAATTCGCCTGCAATGCGGAAGACCCAGGTTTGATCCCCGGGTCAGGAGGATCCCCTGGAGAAGGAAATGGCTACCCTCTCCAGTATTCTTGCCTGGAGAATCCCATGGACAGAGGAGCCTGATGGGCTACAATCCATAGAATCACAAAGAATCAGACACGATGGGAGAGAGTAACACTTCCACGTTGAATTTTTATCTTCAATAACAATGCTTTCCATTTCTAGAGGTTTTATTTGTTTTGTTTCAAATTCATGTATTTTTTTCCCATAGAAGTCTGAAATTTAGGCTGACCAGGAAGCAGTGCAGAAGCTTGTCACTGGCTTAGAGCCTGGGTAAAAACAAAAAAGCAACAATTGTTCGGTGAGAAATTAAAATACCAAGCCTAGGCTACATGCAGATGAAGCTTTTAGAGTTATAGTACCCTGTGGTATGGGATTCTCAAGCTGAGAAATTTCCTGTAAAACTGATCCAGAAGGGGAAAACCTTGGGGACACTAGTGTTTGTATATACAAAATTGTTCTGGGCTAAACCTGAAGCTCCAGTACTTTGGCCACCTGATGTGAAGAGTTGACTCATTGGAAAAGACTCTGATGCTGGGAGGGATTGGGGGCAGGAAGAGAAGGGGACGACCGAGGATGAGATGGCTGGATGGCATCACGGACTCAATGGACGTGAGTCTGAGTGAACTCCGGGAGTTGGTGATGGACAGGGAGGCCTGGCGTGCTGCGATTCATGGGGTCGCAAAGAGTCGGACACGACTGAGCGACTGAACTGAACTAACTGAGGGCATTCCTTAAACCCACAGTATGTCAGATTCCCACAGAATAACACAAACTTGGTGATTGTGAACTGACAATTAAAAAAAAAAGTTATAAACTACTAGAGGAAACACATCACTATAAGGGATAATCAGCACATCAAACAATTAAGAGAATTAATACCCCCCTCTCAGGATTATGGGGATTTTATGGGCTGAATTTGTCCCTCTCAAGTCTGTATGTTAAAGGCATAATTCCTAATACCTCAGAATGTGAGTGTATTTGGAGATAAGGTTTTTAAATAGTTAATTGTGAGGTCATTAGGGTAGGTCCTAATCCAATATGACTGATGTCCTTAGAAGATTAGAACACAGATACAATGACAGGGAGAAGTCCATGCAAGGACACAATGAGAAGATGACATGAGGAGAAAGTGAAAATGAAGTCACTCAGTCGTGTCTGACTCTGCGACCCCATGGACTGTAGCCTACCAGGCTTCTCTATCCATGGGATTTCCCAGGCAATAGTACTGGAGTGGATTGCCATTTGCTTCTCAGAGGATCTTCCTGACCCAGGGATCGAACCCAGGTCTCCCGCATTGTAGCCAGATGCTTTACTGATGTAAGGAGAAAATGGCCACAAACAAGCCAGGAAAAGAAGCCTCAGAGGAAACCAAGCCTGCCAGCACTTTGATTTTTGATTTCTAGCCTCCAGTACAGAGAGAAAATAAGCTTCTGTTGTTTAAGTCATCCAATCTTTGGTTATTCGTTATGGCAATCCTAGTGGATTAATATTGTCTCTGGGACAGACCATAAAAGAAACACACCTAGTTGAGCTATTTCAAATCCTGAAAGATGATGCTGTCAAAGTGCTGCACTCAATATAACAGCAAATTTGGAAAACTCAGCAGCAGCCACAGGACTGGAAAAGGTCAGTTTTCATTCCAATCCCAAAGAAAGGCAATTCCAAAGAATGCTCAGACTACGTCACAATTGCACTCATCTCACATGCTAGTAAAGTAACGCTCAAAATTCTCCAAGCCAGGCTTCAGCAATACGTGAACCGTGAACTTCCTGATGTTCAAGCTGGTTTTAGAAAAGGCAGAGGAACCAGAGATCAAATTGCCAACACCCGCTGGATCATGGAAAAAGAAAGAGAGTTCCAGAAGAACATCTATTTCTGCTTTATTGACTATGCCAAAGCCTTTGACTGTGTGGATCACCATAAACTGTGGAAGATGCTGAAAGAGATGGGAATACCAGACCACCTGACCTGCCTCTTTACAGTCCAGTTCTCACATCCATACATGACTACCCTGGGATTTCTTGGGAAGGAATGATGCTGAAGCTGAAACTCCAGTACTTTAGCCACCTCATGCGAAGAGCTGACTCATTGGAAAAGACTCTGATGTTGGGAGGGATTGTGGGCAGGAAGAGAAGGGGATGACAGAGGATGAGATGGCTGGATGGTATCACTGACTGGATGGACATGAGTCTGAGTGAACTCCAGGAGTTGGTGATGGACAGGGAGGCCTGATGTGCTGCGATTCATGGGGTTGCAAAGAATTGGACACAACTAGTGACTGAACTGAACTGAACTGAATGACTTATATGGGAAAAGAATCTAAAAAAGAGTGGATATATGTATTTGTGTAATTGATTCACTTTGTTGTACCCTTGAAGCTAACACAGACTGCATGGACTGTAGCCTGCTAGGCTCATCCACCAATGGGATTTTCCAGGCAAGAACATTGGAGTGGATTGCCATTTCCTTCTCCAGGGGACCTTCCCAACCCAGAGATCAAAACTTGGTCCCCCACACCACAGGCAGACTCTTTATCCTCTGAGCCCCCAGGGAAGCCCAAAATATTGGAATGGATAGTCATTTCCTCTCCCAAGAGATCTTCCTGACCCGGGGATTGAACTTGGGTCTCCGGTACTGCAGGCAGATTCTTTGCTATCTGAGCCACAGGGGAAGCCAGATCAACTATACTCCACTAAAAATGAAATGTAAACTCCCTTTTCTGTGTTGTTATTGTTAATATGGTCTTAAGTAGCCTGTTCTCTTTCAAAAGTCCTTTTTCTTCCTAATCTCAGGCCTGCTGAAATTTGCTGATGATCTTGGCATGGGAGGTACCAAAACACAGACCATCTCCCTTGGCCAAGGCCAAGGCCCTATTGCTGCCAAAATGATCAACAGTGCCATCAAAGATGGGACCTGGGTGGTCTTACAGAATTGCCATCTCGCCACAAGCTGGATGCCTGCTCTGGAGAAGATCTGTGAGGAGGTGATTGTTCCTGAGAACACCAACATGGGATTCAGGTGAGATGTTGTCCCACCACTGTGTCTCTGGGCCCCAGTCTTGAGCTCCAGATGTCATGGTGATGACTGGGAATCCAAACAAGACACAGTTCAACCCTTAAGAAGCTCTCAGTCTAGTAGAAGGCAGACCATATATGAATAATGTTGATACCATGCAGTACCTGCTGTACTTGTTTGAACAAGAATGGACAAGGAAGGAAAAGTTGAGGAAGGCCTTGAGTATTGAAAGATAAATAAGAATTTTCCAGGAAGAACATTCCAGACAAAAGGGACAACATTGTAAAAGCAAAGGAAACACCAAGAAGTTATCTTGTGATTCTAGAGAATATGCTGTGAGAAACTGTTGTAGGGAGGTGATATGATATGTCTGAAAAGATAGATTTAATACCAGCAAATTAGTTTTAAAATGTATTGGTAAAAAAAAAAAAAAAATCCCACCTGTAGTCTAGCTACTTGCTCTATCTTCTATTTCTGGAGATCCATGGAATTTTAATCAGTATTGGAAGCAGCCATTTGTTTTCTATGAACTTTAAAGTCCAGCAAGACTAGGCCTAAATTTTTGCATTTAGAGAACGATGAATGAACCAGATAGGTTTTCAAGTCATTCAACTTAGATTTTCAGTAATCTTCTTATTCTGGACTAGGGTGAGCAAACTATGGCCGAATCCAGTCTGCAGCCTGTGTTTGTATAGCTTGCAATCTAAGAATAGTTTTACATTTTTTTATGGCTGAAAAAATTGAAAGAAGAAGAATACTTCATGACATGTGAAAATTATATAAAATTAAATTTCAGTGTCTATAAATAGAGTTATAAAGTTTTATTGAAATATAATCATATTCACTCACATATTGTTTACAACTGCTTCAATGCTTCAAGTAGTTGTGACAGAGACCATATGGCACACAAAGTCTAAACCACTTACTATTTGGTCTTTCATAGGAAAAGTTTGCCAAATCCTGTACTAGGCAACAAAGTTTGCTAGTTATTTTTATTTTAGTTATGTCTGCCTGAAAATAAAAAGTGTTTGGTGTTTATTTACAAAGGCATATTAGGCCATAGTTGATTGTGTTCATGTAAAGCTCATACAAGATTAATGTAGAAGTTTAAGAGGAAATCCATTAATTTCAAGAATTCTATTTTGTATGGGATGCTGAGTTGTTTCATTTATTATCAGTTACATACTCAATGAAGAAAAATTATTCATGTTGACATCTAAGACTTCTTGACTCCAAAGTTTGAGAGGGAAATGGCAACCCACTCCCGTACTCTTGTCTGGAAAAGTCCATGAATGGAGGAGCTAGTAGGCTACAGTCCATGGGATTGCAAAGAGTCAGACACAACTGAACAACTTCACTTTCACTTTTAACTTAACCCCAAAGTCACAAAGTGCTTCCCCTGGTGGCTCAGAGGATACAGCATCTGCCTACAGTGCGGGAGACCTGAGTTCAGTCCCTGGGTTGGTAAGATCCCCTGGAGAAGGCAATGGCAACCCACTCCAGCACTCTTGCCTGGAAAATCCCATGGACAGAGAAGCCTGGTAGGCTACAGTCCAAGGAGTCGCAAAGAGTCGGACACGACTGAGTGACTTCACTTTCAAAGTCACAAGCTTAAGTGCTTACACAAGCCAGCAATGTAACATAAAAGACTGAAGAGGACTGGGCGCAAGAAATACTCCGCTTTTCACACTGTAGTAGCTATCATCCTGGGCATTCAGCCTCAGTTGAACATCAGTAGGGAATGCTGGGGACTGTGGTAAACTAGAAGCACATGCCCTATAGAGATGAGCTGCTACTGCCTAATGACAGCCAGCTGTTGCCAAGCAGGCATGAAAGCCTCTTGTGTCCAGATTTGCTAAAGGAAAGATGGGAAACTAGAATTTTAAAGAAAGAAAACAAAAGAAAGTGAAGTCACTCAGTCGTGTCCAACTCTTTGCAACCCCATAGACTATAGCCTACCCGGTTCCTCCGTCCATGGGATTTTCCAGGCAAGAGTACTGGAGTGGGTTGCCATTGCCTTCTCCAGAGGATCTTCCCAACCCAGGGATCGAACCTGGGTCTCCCGCATTGTATCCAGAAGCTTTACCGTCTGAGCCACCAGGGAAGCCAGAATTTTAAAAGAAAGCCCTAGATTTGTAAAAGTTGGCAACTACTTCAAAAATACGCTGCAGCATTGTGTTGGCTAGCATGGTGAGAGTTAAACATCAGCCAGCTGCAAACTGAGGTCAGGTCATACGCCACCAGTTTATGGCCTCTCCTTCCCCTCTGAGCCCTGTGCCTGGACCATAGCAGGCTGCCCACCAGCCCTTACCACATCCCCAACTTTCTTCCTCCATGTGGTTGCTCAGCCTGTGTCTTTAATGACTTTTCACCCCCAAATCTGCCTGTTGGAAATCTTTCTAATGTCTAGCAAAAAAAAAAAAAAAAAAAACCCACAAAAATGAAACAAAACAGATGCCACAGTACGTATGTAGCTTGAGCCTGAGTAAGAAAAGCAAATGAAAGACAATATGGCAACATGTTAACCTGTAGATGGTAAAATTATATATGTATATATATATATATATGTTTCTTACTAAATACTTTTGCCTATGTTCTCATTTTTTTATGGACATAGATAAAATTTTATTATTTAAGGAGAAAAATCTTCCATATTCTCAAGACCCATTTCAAATGCCACTGGCCTCTATGACAGAAGTCAGCAAACTTTTCCTGTAAAGGGCCAGATAGTGAATATTTTCTGCTTTGCAGGCCATATTGTCAAATGCAGCTATTTAACTCAGCTGTTATAGCATGAAAGCATCCCTAAATAATTTGTAAATAAAGGAGTGTGGCCATGTTCCAATAAAACTTTATTTATAAAAATAGGTTAAGGCTAGATTTGACTCCCTGGCAGAAGTTTGCAGACATCGGCTCTCCCCACCCCACGTATCCCCACAGCCTATTACTTCCCTCCCTCCCTGCAGTCTTGATTTTAAAACTTCTTGGCACCGCTTCTCTTTTCTCCCCTCCTCAGCTCCCATTTCCCTTCCCCTCCTCTGCACAACCCCCACCCTGCCCCTGACACCCCCAGCAGCAAGACTGTGAGTAATCTGGAAGCAAGAAACAAGGTATGTCCTTGAAAACCCCACTTGACCTTGCTATACCTCTGTTTCCTCACTGGTAAAGGGGAAGGCAATGGCACCCCACTCCAGTACTCTTGCTTGGAAAATCCCATGGACAGAGGAGCCTGGTAGGCTGCAGTCCATGGGGTCGCGAAGAGTCAGACATGGCTGAGCAACTTGACTTTCACTTTTCACTGTCATGGATTGGAGAAGGAAATGGCAACCCACTCCAGTGTTCTTGCTGGAGAATCCCAAGGACTGGGGAGCCTGGTTGGCTGCCATCTATGGGGTCGCACAGAGTCAGACACAACTGAAGCAACTTAGCCACAAAGGGGATGGTAAATCAGAAGGTGGCTGTGAGGATTAAAGTAAATGAAGGGACATAAATTCTCAGCACTGGGTTCAACATCTATCAGAGTATAAAAAAATGGTAGTTATTTTTTTGTTACTGTTTTCTAATATATGTATTACATTGCTCTAAATAATTGGATCTGTTGCTTTTCTAGACTCTGGTTAACCAGCTATCCATCAGAGAAGTTTCCAGTCAGCATCCTCCAGAATGGGATTAAAATGACCAATGAGCCCCCTAAAGGGCTCCGGGCCAATCTTTTGCGTTCTTACCTCAATGACCCCATCTCAGACCCCGTGTTCTTCCAAAGCTGTACCAAAGCAGTGATGTGGCAAAAGCTATTGTTTGGCCTTTGCTTCTTCCATGCCATCGTTCAAGAGAGGAGAAACTTTGGACCCCTAGGTAAGAGATGACAGCATACTTGGATTGCTGGGGGAAAGATCACAGACAGGTGCAGAAATGCATTCAAGTTTGTACTCAGGGTTGCCAGTAAAATAAGGTGTAAGAAAAAAGATAAGGTATAAGTACATTCCATGTAATATTTGGGGCATATTTATACTAAATATGATTTGTTGTTTATCTGAAATTAATTTCAGTGAGTGTCCATGCATTTTTCTTTAATAAGTCTGACTTCCTTATAACCAGATTAGGATTAGGGTCAGGGAAAGAGGTGATGCTCCAGAATCAGAGGTCTCCTAATTACTGAAGTTATGTGATAATGAGAAGATTGAAAGCTCTTCCCTTTGAAAGCTCTGCCTAGCTTGGGTACAATGGCCATTCTCCAGGGAATTTTCACCCGGTACTTTGTAACAGTTTAGGTTGCTCTCTTTACATGTGCATAACAATGAAAGAAATACAACTGGGAAATCTGTCTGTGCTTCTCCTTGAAAAAAATAAACATAAATTTCTTTATTATGTAACCTATCCATGGCCTAACTTAAGTGACTTAGTATTCTTGTTGGAGCAGATCATTAAACTAAATACAGATCCCAAGTCACCATGATTTTAAGGATGGATTATTTTTCTAATGGAGAATGGATGGATATCCATATAATTTCTTATGGATCATTTTTCTCATTATTAATCCCATGGGCTACCTCTGATTATTTTCTTGAAATGACCCACCTCAAGGTATTCTTAGCAATTTTGGGGGGGATACCAAAGGAGGCAAATTGTCTTCTTGGTGATTCTCTCCGAGCATTCTGTTTCCTTCTACCTGTCCCAGTTGGCACCACACCACCTGACTCTTCCACTTAGGGTTTCAGGGATGAGACAGCCAAAGTGGACACTCCCTCTACACTTGCCTCTCACACACCACATTCTTCCATCCATGCCTAACCTCCAAAAATCCATACAAAAGTTTGGCTTATAGTCCACTGCCCAGTTGTGTTTTGTTTGCCAGAACACAAGTTTTAGGGTTTTTTAAAATTTATTAATTTATTTATTAATAATAAATAATTGTTGGCTGCACTGGCTCTTCATTGCTGCCTGAGGGTTTTCTCCAGTTCCAGTGAGTGAAGGCTACTCTTCATTGCAGTGGCTTCTCTCATTGCAGAGCACCAGCTCTAAGGTATGGGCTCAGTAGTTGTGGCACACAGGCTTAGCTGCCCCGCTGCATGTGGAATCTTCCTGGAACAGGGATCAAACCTGTGTCCCCTGCATTGGCAGGCAGGTTCTTAATCACTAGACCACAGGGAAGTCCAAGTTTTTGTTGTGTTTAATTTGAATGTGAATTATTTAGGAGGAAATTAAACATCTCCATTGAATGCAGGTCCCACCACACCCTACTGTCTTACATCAGGCCTGCTTCATACATTTATGTTACTTGTATAGCCCCACTGGGCATTTATCATTATAAACTTTGGAAATACAGTGCAAGGAAGGGAATTCTCAAAGCTAACTTAGTATTGCTCAATCACAGATACTGCTCTCTACCTGTCACCAAGTTGTATCTGAGTCTTGTGACCCCATGGACTGTAGCCTGCCCCAGTTAGCGGAGATTCCATGGGATTCTCCAGGCAAGAATACTGGAGTGGGTTGCCATTTCCTTTCCCACTAAACCTATGCTTTAGTATTATTTTTGGTATTCTATGCGCCATCTCCTTCTCCAGTGCAATACTATGTTATTCCAGCCAGGGTGAATAATCCTATTCCACAAATCCCAGGATGATAACATCTTCCTTAACAAATGGGGAGATCCATAAGGAAATTGACTTTATAATGGATGTTTTTTTCAGACAGAATGTCTCCCACACTGGGAGTAAACGCCAAAGCTAATTGTTGCTAATAGGTGCTTAATATTCATGGGACTGAAAAGAGGCTCTTGATCCCTAATGATGTTTAACTCACCAGCCCAATCTCTGAGTGGGAATTAA
Organism: Aepyceros melampus; assembly: GCA_006408695.1. Taxonomy (NCBI): domain Eukaryota; kingdom Metazoa; phylum Chordata; class Mammalia; order Artiodactyla; family Bovidae; genus Aepyceros; species Aepyceros melampus. Next base: position 126,936 of record SJXQ01001321.1, on the reverse strand, counting down.
GAACTCTCATCCCTGAAGCATCTAATTCATCTTTGCCTCATGCAGGTTGGAATATTCCTTATGAATTCAATGAATCTGACCTGAGGATTAGTATGCGACAGATCCAGATGTTTCTGAATGATTACAAGGAGGTGCCATTTGATGCTCTGACCTACCTGACAGGTATTTATGGGAGGAGGCTTTGACAACCATAAACCTCCACAATTATGCTCCACCTTCCTGCTCCTCTGCTCCCAGCTCCATTCATTTACTCACTTACGCCTTCAACAAACTGAGCTCTTACTGATGCTGGTCACCATGCTGGATATTGTAAAAAAAAAAAAAAACAAAACCAAAAAATCAAGATCAATCCCTCCCCTTAAGTGGTGCACAGTCTACAAAGGGAGAGAAATATAACAAAATAAATGACAATACAGTGGTAAGTTCAATAAGAGAAACATTTATAAAGTAGAAAGGCAGCACAATGATTAAATTTCAGATACAGGGTGGGGATGATTAGGGATAACTTCCTTAAGGCATTAAAGGTGGTTTTGAGGGATAAGTAGGAGTTTTACAACTGGAAGAAGAAAGTGGGAGTGGGTGGTAAAAAAGGAGGCGAGTGCTCCCAGCAGAGATACCCTGAGGTGAAAATGACCCTTGCTGGTTTGTATTAAAGCAATTCATCAGCGGTCTTTTATTAACCATTCAATATATATCAGTACATAATATGGGAGAATGTAAATATATAAAACTTGGTCACTGCCCTCAAGAAAAATACCATGTAACCCTAGAGAGAGGAGATAGAATATAGATGGGCTAAATGAGTGGATTACTATGGCCAAAGTCAAAGTGCAGCTCAAAAGAAAAACCTGGGCATCTTCAAGGTCACTCACAAGTTCCTCCCTCAACTCTGGATCCTTTCCCCAGTCAAATGGCAGGTGCGTTATCTACATCATTCAGTTTTCACAGTAATCTTATAAGCTTCATGTTAGTGACCATGTTTTACAGCTGGCAAAACCAAGATCTTAGCACAGGGGTTCTCAGCTAAGGGTGATTTTACCTCCTAAGGGACATTTGACAAATTGAAGAGACATTTTTTTGTTGTCACAACTAAATGGATGTGCTGCCAGGTAGAGGCCAGGATGCTGCTAAACCTCCTCCAGTGCACAGGACAGCCTCCTACAACACAGAACTACTCAGTGTCAATCATGCCAAGATTAAGAAATTCTGCTTTAGAGTGATTAAAGTAAATGGTGACACAGACCTTACTTCAACACAGTGTCCTCTAAAACAAAACCCCAAGTGACATACACAACACAAGTTCAGCGGATTTTAGTTTGGTGGAAGAACTTTTCCAAATAAGTGAGCCATATTCCCATTATTCCAGGCCACACAGAAGCACATCCCAGAGCTCTTCTTCAGATCACAGAATGAGTGCATAAGTGTCCTGGGATGTGGTCTTAGCATTGGACTGCCTGGCAGCTCATTAACCAACCCACCCTTGTTGTGCCAGCTGGCCTGAGAATAGTCACTTTCCAACTGTACCAATCAGGATAGACTAGTTAGGCTGAGATGACAAGCAATCTCCAAATCTCAAGGATGAAAGACACCAAAGGTCTATTTCTTGCCATCCTGTTATACGTGTCCAGTGTGAATTGGCGAGGGTCTTTGTTCATTGTAATTGTCTTTGAGAGGCACAGTTGGCAAAGGCTCTGCCAACTTTTGATGCCACCAGGTCAACATATACTTGTGTGGTCACTGCCACAGGGGTAGCACTGAAGAGCTCATGTTGGGAATTAAATATGCAAGAAGTTGTCACCTGGCCACACCTCACTGCAAGAAGTGTAGTGAGGGAAGTGTAGGAGAAGGGAAGGGTAACCTTCCTATGTGCCTGGAAGGAAAGACGAACCAGATAGAGATGACTGTTAGAGCTCTGAGACCAAGAGACAAACTAACCAAAGAGATAGGTCTTGTTTGGAGAGTGGTGATCTAAATGGATGGACTGAAGTCGCATACATTCTTAATCTGGTACCCCCAGCCCTGTGGCAGAGCCAATGGGAAATCTTGAAGAGATATAAGACATATCCTGTCTCTGTAGAAACTTGTGTTCTTGCTGTAACAAGAGACACATAAGTAAAGAAATGCACTTTCCTTCATAAACATAAAACCCAGGGCCTTAAGGGTACCCCCCGAAGTAGACTTTGCTGATGAGGGAGTGGTGATGGCACCCTGAACCATGACCCTGCACCTCAGGTTTACCTTCACCTGTAGTCCCTCTTTGGTCCCTTCTAGCACTGCCAGGCTGACTTCAGGGGGGAACCACTCTCCTAGTGTCATCATAAACCTATTTACAGCTGGGACAAACTATAACATTCACACTAAATTTTGCTGAAGGCCTGAGAAGTCAACAGAGAGAGATCTAGGTGGTGGTTTAAGGTAAAGCAGTTTCCGTAGGGCTCAAATTATTACTCAGTAGGTATAAACGTCCCCTTAGTCTCTTACTTCTCCCGTTATGAGCCACCAAGATGTTACTCTTAGTCACTTAGACCCTTCCAATGTATGGATGTGAGAGTCAGACTATAAAGAAAGCTGAAAGCCAAAGAATTAATGCTTTTGAATTTTGGTGTTGGAGAAGACTCTTGAAAGTCCTTGGACTGCAAGGAGATCCAACCAGTACATCCTCACATACACACACACACACACACACACACACACGCACACACACACGCACACACACACGCACACACACACACAGATGTGTCTTTTTCTTTCAGACTAATGTGTTGTTCCCAACTTCCAAATATCAGGTAATACACACACTATTGAATCTGATCCAGCTATAAAATGTATCCTGGGTTGCTGTCTCCTCAAAAGAACTACCTAATTCTTTTTGTAGAAATCTGAGTGTAGAAACCTGAGTTACAGAGAATGATGTTGATGACGGGGATGGGGGTAGGAGAGTCATATCTATGGATAATCTCAATTTTCTAAATTTGTGAAAGCAGTAATTGAATGTCTTCTATATGCCAAGCATTGTGCTAAATGTTTTATAAGTATTGTTAACTACAACCATGTAAGATGGGTATGCAGTTATCTCTTACTGACAGATGAGAAACTGCTAATAAGCGGCCAAAGTTGGAGCCTAGAAATTGGCTGAAATTGGAACTCAGTACTGTCTCATGCCACAGTTCTTACCCTGAACCACATTTCTATCCTGCTTTTCACATATATGTACAGTTCAGTTCAGTCGCGCAGTCGTGTCCGACTCTTTGCGACCCCATGAGTCGCAGTACGCCAGGCCTCCCTGTCCATCACCAACTCCCGGAGTTCACTCAGACTCACGTCCATTGAGTCTGTGATGCCATCCAGCCATCTCATCCTTGGTCATCCCTTTCTCCTCCTGCCCCCAATCCCTCCCAGCATCAGGGTCTTTTCCAATGAGTCAAATCTTCGCATAAGGTGCCCAAAGTACTGGAGCTTCAGTTTTAGCATCACTCCTTCCAAAGAAATCCCAGGGTTGATCTCCTTCCGAATGGACTGGTTGGATCTCCTTGCAGTCCAAGGGACTCTCAAGAGTCTTCTCCAACACCACAGTTCAAAAGCATCAATTCTTCTGCGCTCAGCCTTCTTCACAGTCCAACTCTCACATCCATACATCACCACAGGAAAAACATAGCCTTGACTAGATGGACCTTAGTCGGCAAAGTAATGTCTCTGCTTTTGAATATACTATCTAGGTTGGTCATAACTTTTCTTCCAAGGAGCAAGCGCCTTTTAATTTCATGGCTGCACTCACCATCTGCAGTGATTTTGGAGCCCAAAAAAAACAAAGTCTGACACTGTTTCTACTGTTTCCCCATCACATATGTCCAGACATCACAAATGTCCAGACAAATATCTAGAAGATGCCTAAATGTTAACAGTTACCTTAGTTGAAATAATTGGTGACAGTATTGCTTTTATTTTAGTTTATTGCTATTTTCTAAATTCTAATATAGGAGCATGTATCTTTTGTAGCAACCATAATACCAGAAAGGCCTGGTCTTAAACTAAGCTGAGCATGGTTTTCAGCAACCCTGTGTCTCATTGTTGGCTGGAGGAATCCTCTGTTTTAGATTAATGACGAAGTTCATTATGGATTCAACTTCTTCCATTGGCTATCCCCAGGGGAATGTAATTATGGAGGCAGAGTAACGGATGACAAAGATAGAAGGCTCCTGCTATCCCTTCTGTCCACGTTCTACTGTAAGGAAATTGAGCAGGACCATTACTTTCTTGCTCCTGGAGACACTTACTACATCCCTCCTCATGGCTCCTACCAGGTAAGGGGCAGGAGGAGCTTGCCAGCCTCCATGTGGTTAGGGTTGCAGTTGTATCCAAGGAGGGCCCAGGGATAGCTTGGGTTTCCTGATGGGTCCGTAAGCTATTTCAAATCTTCCAAAAAGCCTACGAGATAGACCATATTACTATCTAGTGAATCCTAGGCATTTGGTAGACAAGATCTTTCAAAATATGGGGTCCATCTGGGGGAAAAAGGAAGGGATGGTTAAGATGAAGCTTTGCTGGTGAACAGGTTGGAAACTGCTACTTGAAAACAAAGGTTCAGAAGGTGGCACAGGGAGGGACAGAAAAACTGGATGGGAGAATGATAAACAGAAGAAGAAAACAAGAGATTTGAAGGATGAAAAGGGCTGCTTTTATCTAGTACCTGTTATATACCAAGGCTTTATTCCTTCATAACCTCATTTATCTTCCCATTTGCAGATACGGAAACTGGGCTTGCAGGTGAATAGCTCAAGGTTACACAATTAGTTTAAGATGGAGCTAGGACCCAAATCCATTTCTGTCTGAATCCAAATCCAATTTTGTCCCCAAAGCCAAGACTGCTGGTGGAGCAGGAAGGAAGCCAGCAGGGGAGATAACCCATCTACCTTCATATTCATACTCACTGTTCAGAAACCTGTAGGAGGGAAAACTTGTGATGTCTTGGCCCTGGTGGTGTGTGCATGTGTGTGTGTATGGCCTGTGCTACTGAAACAGTGTGATTTCTATGTGGATCTGGTCTGGCCAAACCCTGGGTGATCTGTGGGACCCCAAGAACCTGAACTGACATTAACTGAAGATTTTCTTTCCAGTCGTACATCGACTATCTCAGGAATCTCCCTATCACAGCCCACCCAGAAGTGTTTGGCCTCCATGAGAATGCTGACATCACCAAAGACAACCAGGAAACCAACCAGCTATTTCAAGGGGTGCTCCTGACCCTCCCTAGGCAGTCAGGAGGTAGTGGCAAGTCCCCTCAGGTAACCAGGCTTGAATTCAATTTCCTAGGCAATCTTCCCTCTAGTGGGCATGCAGGATTATGGGTGATGACCAAGAAGGAAGAAAAGCGGAGGTGTGGCAGACCCCTGAGGAAGGGCATGGATGCTCTCGTCTTACTGTTGAGAGCCCTTAAATACTGAGCTGGTTTCTTAAAATGTCAGTCATTCCTATATAGCCTTCATGATTCATTGTTATAGCCACATATCATCTATATTCCATTTACATAATAATTTACATAAACCAAATCTCTTTTGCTTAAAAACATTTTAAAAACTGCACATCAGGATCGTAAGTGAAAACAAATCCAGTACCATTTTGATAAAGTCATGACAGCCACAAAAAGAAAATGAAGGCTAAACATTATTAGGTTCTTCCAGCTTCTGCTGCTGAGGTTTGCTGGCTCCTTGGGAAAAGAGGAGGATCAACAAGTGTTACAGAGTATTTAATTAGTCCTGACCTGACCTGAGACTTTCTCCTTGAAGAGACTGAAAAGAAAAAGGAGGCTAAAACTTAACAAGAGAGTGACTTTCTCACCATATTATTATTTCTCCAAGTCCTGGACACACCTGGAATCATTTTGGGTGCCTCCCATGATCATTTCACTTGGTCTACAGATGAGGGCAAAATGAGTCGTACAAGAAGTGACTCACTTCAAGGCACTTGTAAACCCAGAGCCAGTGCCAGACCCAAAACCACATCTCCTGACTCTGTCCTGTTCTCTCTTTTCCTTCTCTTCTCTTCTCCAACTTCTAAGCCACCTCATGTTCAGCTTTTCTCAGCTGTGGATTTTGCATACAGTTGGCTTTGCATATCTGCAGGTTTTGCATCCCTGAGTTTGACCAAGATTGAAAAAATTCAGAAAAAATTTTCCAGAAAGTTCCAAAAAGCAAAACTTGCATTTGCCTCACTTCAGCAGCTATTACATGATATTTACATTGTATTTACCACTATTTACATAGCATTTACATTGTTTTAGGTAACATAAGTAATCTATAAATGATTTAAAGTAGGGAAGGAGAGATGTGTATAGGCTATATGCGAATACTACACCATTTTACATAAGGGACTTGGGCATCTATGGATTTTGGTCCTGCAACCAATTCCTAGTGGATTCCACGGGATGATTGAATTTGGTTTCTTGATTTGGTTCATTGTACCATAAATGGTAATACGTGTGAAGATAAAGCAGCCTGGTTTGTGTATCTCAACTTAGGAAAGGAAATACCTCTCACAGTGGGAAGGGGGAAAAGAAGTATACATTCCAGCTTCCCAGAGTCACAGCATGGCAGAGCTGTGTGTCTCTCCCACATTCAGGTCCTACTCCTCCTCTTCCTACTCTTTCTCTAGGCCTTGTCCATTCCTTACTTGGCTAAATTCACTGGGCTATTCTTGCTCAGTGCTGAGGAAGGTCTACTCCTTCCCAGATGTCCATGTCACTGGTTCTGAGCAAAGTCCCATCTGTACCAGGAGCTGGTCTTAAGGAGCTGTCTATGAGAGCTTTGGGAGATTGTCTCCCAGGAGTGACCTTGAAGACTGGAGGAGTTCTGCAGGGTTCAGCACTTCCCTGAGGCTACCTGGCTGGCTGAGCAGGAATTCCCCGCCCAACCCTCAAGTCTTCGCTCTAGCCCTGAGAACAGGACTCTCATTGTTTGGCTTAGAGGCAGTGTCCTCCCTAAGTCTGGGGCTAGCATGGGTAACCGTCATACCTTCAAGGCAGAACTGGCTTCTGTAGGAGAGTTCCGAAAAAGCTCCTATAGACTAAGTTTAAAAAGACAAATGCTCACTGCCTTAGGTTTACCTGGACAAAGTCACAGCCCAGGGGCCTTGTTTCTCATTCATCTCTCTAATGCTTACACTTTAAGGAAGTGGTTGAGGAGCTGGCCCAGGACATACTCTCCAAACTTCCCAATGAATTTGACTTGGAGTTGGTCATGAAGTTGTACCCTGTGGTCTATGAAGAATCCATGAACACTGTCCTAAGGCAAGAGCTCATCAGATTCAACAGGTGGGTTGTATGGTCTTACTTGGATCCTGGGAGTTAGAGAGTGAGCGGAAGGATCTCATAGGCAGTAACTAGAAAGGACACTTGATAAAGGTTGCTATGCAGAGTTGGTTTGCCCTACCTGCAGGAAGGCCTATAAATAGGGGCATCCCAGCATGTGTTGGTCCAGGGTTAAATCATTCCTTCTGTTCATTTGCTTTTATTCATTCACGTGACATCTGTAAAGTGGGGTTAAAACCAAAAGGCTAATAGTGAAAGTAATCATTAAAGCCACTTTTATTGAGCCTTTATTACCAGATATGTCTCCAAGTACCACTCAAGCCTTTGCATTCAAATCACACAACAGTCTTTTAAAATATGCACAATGAATAATCCTTCTACTATGGTTTTACAAATGAGAAAACTGAGACCCAGAAGGGCTAAGTAATTTGCTCAGGTCACACAGTGATTCACTGATAGTAGTGATTCAGTGACTGAACTGAGTTTGAACTCAGATTCCAAAGCCCCTGCACTTAACCAGTTTGTGAAATCAGGGTAATCTTATAAAGGGTGGGGATAAGTTCAACCCATTGCCTCTACTCCAGGGGCAAGGAATGGCTATTATAAGATGGCATGGGGCTAAGGGTCTCTGGCCTTCTATTCTAGTTCCCCCTCACTTCTCCTCCAGAGCACAGAGCCCAGTGGGATCACTTTTATTTGATTTCTACATAGTCAAAACTGAAAGCATTCCAAAACACCATCTAGGAGAGATGAGAACTCATCTCTTCCACCTTCAAGTCAAGGTTCTTGCTGCTCTACATACTCTATTTTTATTTTTAATTTTTTAATTAATATTTTATTATCATTGTTTTCCTCTAATTTTATTCATTTATTACAAACCCTTGTGTCAAGGGCTGACTTTCAATAGATTGCAGTGACGGAGCTGCTCTGCTATGTAATAAACCCAGAACCAGAAGCAGGTCATCCCGGGAATGGTTTAGCACCAGGTTCCCCAAGAACAGTGTGGTGGGGCGAGGGTGCACCTGCCTTTCCAGCTATGCCCTATATCCCAGGACGAAAGGCTCTCTGCACCGGACCCCAGTCCTGATGCACAGCAGGGCGCACCACACCATGCCCCAGGGATGCTGCTGGCAGCCTGCTGGCAGGGACGGTGGGGGACCAGCTATCCGAGGACAGCTGATGCTCCCATGGCACTGCCATATCCTTCCACCTGGGTGAGATTCTGACTTAGAGGCATTCAGTCATAATCCCACAGGTGGTAACTTCGCCCCACTGGCTCCTCAACCAAGTACATATACCAAATGTCTGAACCTGAGACCACAGACTCTAAATGCTGCTGTCTCCGTTTTTGCTCAATGGTCATTGCTTAGTTATAGGGACAGCCCTGACTCTGAAAGACAAGGGAACTGGAAGAATTTCATCTAAGAATTGATTGACCCTCTTAGTTTTAGTGTTACCTCTAGAGTCAATAGTCAGTTGGCCATATGGGTGACCAAGCAAAATACAGAGTGTGAGTCAAGGTTGCTGACTACTTGAGTCAAACTTCGGTATGATAGGATGCAGTCCTCATTCATCTGGACACCAGGCCAATGACTTTCCTCTTCTGCCACTCATTTGCCCCTAAGGTCATTGGAGCTCTTGGTGATTACAGTCACCTTCACTAGCTTTTCAGAGAAGGCAATGGAACCCCCTCCAGTACTCTTGCCTGGAAAATCCCATGGACTGAGGAGCCTGGTGGGCTGCAGTCCATGGGGTCGCTAAGAGTCGGGCTTTCCTAGTAGCTCAGTTGGTAAAGAATCCACCTGCAATGCAGGAGACTCCGCAATTCCTGGGTCAGGAAGATCCACTGGAGAAAGGGATAGGCTTACCCACTTCAGTATTCTTGGGCTTCCCTGGTGGCTCAGCTGGTAAAGAATCCACCTGCAATGCAGGAGACCTGGGTTTGATCCCTGGGTTGGGAAGATCCCTTGGAGAAGGGAACAGGCTACCCACTCCAGTATTCTGGCCTGGAGAATTCCATGGACTATGCTGTCCATGAGGTTGCAAAGACTCAGACACAACTGAGTGACTTTCACTAGCCTCTACCACTGACCATTATAATATAAGTGATGAGGGTAACAGCACTTATATTTCAGTGGTGCTCAGGATTAATTACATTGGGCAACACTGCAACATACCTTCCCATTACCCTCTTTTTTTTTTTTTTTCTTTTTGCCTATTCATCTAGTGGTATGAGAAGCCCAGAATGACAGTTCAGCTTCCAGTTCAGGGGAACCATTATTGCATCTTCTAGGGCAAACTTTCCTCCTTGAGTACTAAAAATCTTGAAACTAGCAGAGCTCATAGTTGCAAGAATAGAAATAGAACTTTTGCAAGTAGCTCCTTAGGTGAATAGAGGTCTGTGGTATAATTCCTCAGAGGGTAGTTTTGCTCTTAACCCCTTAGCCAAGTATATATACCAATAACATGTTTGAACCTTAATTCTTCTTAATATAAATGTTTAATGGATACACATTCAGGAATCTGTTTCTTGGGTTTAAGCATTCTCATGTCCATTTGGCTAGGATTCTATAAATCTTTAGACATGACAAGCTCTCTCTGGTAGCAGATTCTTTGGCACTCTCAGTCCCCCTGGACTTGGTGAGTCCCCATAATAAAGGCCAGAGACAAAGGCAGATGATCTTAGAAACTTTTAGGCTGCCCTTCAGCCTTTTCTCAGGTAGGCATGAACCTTATAGTCTATAAAAAGAATTTTGTTTTTAAAACAAAGAAGAAGCCTTAAACTGCATTACCCTTTGACTCAGAAGTTCTACTTTTACTAAGAATATAATTTTAAGTCTCTGCAAAGTTTGATATAGAGGGATGTCCCTGCTGCTGCTAAGTCGCTTCAGTCATGTCCGACTCTGTGTGACCCCACAGACGGCAGCCCACCAGGTTCCCCCGTCCCTAGGATTCTCCAGGCAAGAACACTGGAGTGTGTTGCCATTTCCTTCTCCAGTGCATGAAAGTGAAAAGTGAAAGTGAAGTCACTCAGCTGTGTCCAACTCTTTACGACCCCATGGACTGCAGCCTACCAGGCTCCTCCATCCATGGGAGTTTCCAGGCAAGAGTACTGGAGTGGGGTGCCATTGCCTTCTAGTAACGTTATTTACAGTAACAACAATCTAGAAATAATATGTTTCAGCAAGAGGAATAATTAGATAAAATGGATCACCTTGCAGTCATTAAAAAGGATGATTTTAGGTAGGTTTCTATTGAATAGGAAAGATGTTCCCTTTATGCTAAGAGAGAAAAACAAATTACATATATATATATATATATATACACACACACACACACACACATATATATATAATCCCATTAAAAATAATTTGTGTTTACATATAGAAAAATCTAGAAAGATATACATCAGAGTTATCTTTAGGTGGTGAGATAATGGGTGATTTAATTTTTTCTCATCTTTACAATTCTTCTCTCATGAACATATATTATCTGACTTTCAAAGGGAGGAAAAGTAAAAGGAGACTTGGAGTCCGTGCACTTGGGGTATAATGAGGTCAATGGAGAGCCACGCTGAGTCTTCTCCTTTGTTCTTGCAGATTGACAGAAGTAGTTCACAGAAGCCTCATCGATCTTGGCCGTGCAATTAAAGGGCAGGTTCTGATGTCCTCAGAGCTGGAGGATGTCTTCAGTAGCATGCTTGTGGGTAAAGTGCCAGCCATTTGGATGGCAAAGTCCTACCCATCACTGAAGCCCCTGGGAGGCTATGTGGCTGACCTGCTAGCCCGCCTGGCCTTCTTCCAGGTACCTCGGAATCAGGGTAACTGGGCACCTGGGATTCTCATTCAGGTGGAGAGGACATTCTAAAATGACGGGTTAGAGGTGGAAGGGGATAGGGTAGCCACAGAGCATCCTGGATTGAGCACCTACTGGAAATTCTTACTAGGGTTGAGGCCAGGAGGGAGACTTTCAAAGTCCTTGAAAAGTTTATAGCCTATAAAGGCAGGAGTAGGAATGAGAATAAATGCCACAAACTGGTATCTCATGGACTATATACAGCTCATGGGCTAATAGATAGATTTCATTTGGCTACCTGGTAATTTAAAAATCTGAGGGCTTCCCTGGTGGCTCAGTGGTAAAGAATCTCCCTGTCAATGAAGGAGACAGTGGATCGATCCCTGATCCAGGAAAATCCCACATGCAGTTGGAGCAACTAAACCCATTCACCACAACTACTGAGCCTGGGCTGTAGAGCCTGGAAGCCACAACTATTGACCCCATGTGCCACAAATACTGAAGCCCAAGCACCCTAGAGCCTGTGCTCCTCAACTAGAGTAGCACCTGCTTGCTGCAACTAGAGGAAAGTTTGTACAGCAATGAAAATAAATACAATTTTTAAAATATTAAAAAAATTAAACTTTGAGCTAGCATATAAATACTGGATTATTACATATAAAAATACAGATGTTTTTCCTGCAAAAAAAGGAAGACCTGAATCAATGGACACATATACCTGCATGGCACTACTGCTGGAATTGAGTAGCTGTTGCTTAGCCAAGACACATATTCTCTACTGTATCCCTGACACCAGCTTGCACCAGTGCTTTTTACTTCAAATTGGGAAAATATAAGATAAAGGAAAATATAAGACTACAAAGTCTGCCTGTTTCCAGAAAAATGAGAAAAAGCCTATTTCTTTATGGGACTCATTTTTATTATTGGCTTTGAACTATCTTTGATGTATTACTGATTTTGCATTTTTATTTCTGTGGTTCTCTAGGAATGGATTGACAATGGACCTCCCGTGGTCTTTTGGATCTCTGGATTCTACTTTACACAGTCTTTTTTGACAGGTGTCTCTCAGAATTATGCTCGGAAATACACCATCCCCATTGACCACATTGGATTTGAGTTTGAGGTAGGGGCATTTTAGGGTAAACAGCTCAAAGGGTCAACCAGAGAAAGCAGTGTTGTCCATTTCCTTGAGTCCAAACATTTAGAGGTGTTAAGGTTCAAATACTTCTGAGATGATACAAGTGAAGTATTCAGCATGACTTAAAGTAGCTCCAAGGAGAAGGAAATGGCAACTCACTCCAGTATATTTGCCTGGAGAATTCCAGAGATGGAGGAGCCTGGTGAGCTGCCATCTAAGGGGTCTCACAGAGTCTGACACGACTCAAGCAACTTAGCAGCAGTAGAAGCAGCAGCAAAGTAGCTCCAAAAGTTATCCCCGGCAGAACCAGAGGATTCCCAATGCTTTGTTTCTTGTGTATATAAAAAAGGAATCTTTCCAGAGGAAAACTCTGCCACAGTTGTACCAAAAACAATGAAAGCATATTCCATACTGTCTATTCAACATAGTGGACTTTTCATTTGGAAGGATGTTAAAGGTCTTGTGTAGGGCTTTGCTTAAAGTCAAAGGATAAGAATCACCCAATCCATGTTTGGAGAGAAAGGAGTAAGACAGACTTTACTAGAGCATTGTAGAATTTTAAATTTTATGGAAAGATCCTTTGAAATCATCTCATCCAGACATCACAAACTATTGCCTTAGATATTAATTGAGTTTATAAATGAACTTGACTGGCCTTTGTTGTTGTTGTTCAGTCACTCAGTTGTGTCTGACTCTTAGGGGCCCCATGGATGCACAGCAGGCTTCCCTCTCCTTCACCACCTCCCAGGGCTTGCTCAAACTCATGTCCATTAAGTCAGTGATACCATCCAACCATCTCGTCCTCTGTCATCCCCTTCTCCTCCTGCCTTCAATCTTTCCCACCATCGGGGTCTTTTGTAATGAGTCTGCTCTTTATATCAGGTAGCCAAAGTATTGGAGCTTCAGCATCAGTCCTTCCATTGAATATTCAGGGTTAATTTCCTTTAGGATTCACTGATTTGATCTCCTTGCAGTCCAAGGGAGTCTCAAGAGTCTTCTCCAACACCACAGTTCAAAAGCATCAATTCTTTGGCGCTCAGCCTTCTTTATAGTCCAACTCTCACATCCATATGTGAATAGTGGAAAAACCCTAGCTTTGACTATATGGACCTTTGTTGGAAAGGTAGTGTCTCTGCTTTTTAATATGCTGTTTAGGTTTGTCAAATCTTTCTTCCAAGGAGCAAGCATCTTTTAATTTCATGGCTGCTGTCACCATCTGCAGTGAATTTGGAGCCAAAGAAAATAAAGTCTGTCATTGTTTCCATTGTTTCCCCAACTATTTGCCATGAAGTGATAGGACCAAATGCCATGATCTTACTTTTTTGAATACTGAATTTTAAGCCAGCTTTTTCACTCTCCTCTTTCACCTTCATCAAGAGGCTCTTCAGTTCCTCTTTGCTTTCTACTATAAGGGTGGTATCATCTGCCTATCTGAGGTTTTTGATATTTCTCCTGGCAATCTTGATTCCAGCTTGTGCTTCATCCAGCCCGGCATTTCGCATGATGAATTCTGCATATATGTTGAATAAGCAGGGTGACAGTACACAGTCTTGACATATTCCTTTCCCAATTTTGAACCAGTTTGTTGTTCCATGTCTGGGTCTAACTGTTCCTTCTTGACCTGCATAGGTTTCCAGGAAGCAGGTAAGGGGGTCTGGCATTATCATCTCTTTAAGAATTTTCCACTGTTTGTTGTGATCCGCACAAAGGATTTAGCATAGTCAATGAAGCAGATGTTTTTCTGAAGCTTTCTTGCTCTTTTGATGATCCAATAAATGCTGGCTATTTGATCTCTGGCTCCTCTGCCATTTCTAAATCCAGCTTTAACATCTGTAAGTTCTTAGTTCATGTACTGCTGAAGTCTACCCTGGAGAATTTTGAGCCATTTGACTTCACACTCCAAGATGTCTGGCTCTAGGTGAATGATCACATCATCGTGGTTATCTGGGTCATGAAGATCTTTTTTGTATAGTTCTCCTGTGTATTCTTGCCACCACTTCTTAATATCTTCTGCTTTAGTTAGGTCCATACCATTTCTGTCATTTATTGTGCCCATCTTTGCATGAACTGTTCCCTTGGTATCTCTAATTTTCTTGAAGAGATCTCTGGCCTTTCTCATTCTGTTATTTTCCTCTATTTCTTTGCATTGATCACTGAAGAAGGCTTTTTTTTTTATCTCTCCTTGCTATACTTTGGGACTCTGCATTCAGATGGGTATATCTTTACTTTTTCTTTGTGTTTTGCTTCTCTTCCTTTCTCAGCTATCCATAAGGCCTCCTCAGACAACCATTTTGCCTTTTTGCATTTCTTCTTCTTGGGGATGGCTTTGATCACCACCTCCTCTACAGTGTTACAAACCTCTGTCCATAGTTCTTCAAGCACTCTATCAGATCTAGTCCCTTGAATCTTTGTCATTTCCACTGTATAATCGTAAGGGATTTGATTTAGGTCATACTTGAATGGCCTTGTGGTTTTCCCTACTTTCTTCAATTCAAGCCTGAATTTTGCAATAAGTTCATGATCGGTCACAGTCAGCTCCTGGTCTTGTTTTTGCTGACTGTATAGAGCCTCTCCATCTTTGGCTGCAAAGAATATATAACCAACCTGATTTCAGTATTGACCATCTGGTGATGTCCATATGTAGAGTTGTCTCTTGGTTGCTGAAAGAGGGTGTTTCCTATGACCAGTGCATTCTCTTGGCCAAACTGTTAGCCTTGCCCTGCTTTATTCTGTACTCCAAGGCCAAATTTGTCTGTTCCTCCAGGTATCTCTTGACTTCCTACTTTTGCATTCCAGTCCTGTATGATGAAAAGGACATCTTGTGTGTGTGTGTGTGTGTGTGTGTGTGTGTTAGTTCTAGAAGGTCTTGTAGGTCTTCATAGAACCATTCAACTTCAGCTTCTTTGGCATTGGTGATTGGGGCATAGACTTGGATTACTGTGATACTGAATGGTTTGCCTTGGAAACAAACACATCATTCTTCCATTCTTGAGACTGCATCCAAGTACTGCATTTCAGACTCTTTCATTGACTATGAGGGCTACTCTATTTCTTCTGAGGAATTCTTGCCTACAGTAGTAGATATAATGGTCATCTGAATTAAATTTGCCCATTCCGGTCCATTTTAGGTCACTGATTCCTAAAATGTCAGTGTTCACTCTTGCCATCTCCTGTTGACCACTTCCAATTTACCTTGATTCATGGATCTAACATTCCAGGTTCCTATGCAATGTTGTTCTTTACAGCATCAAACTTTACTTTGAACACCAGACACATGCACAATTGGGCATTTTTTCCACTTTGGCTCAAACTCGTCACTCCTTATGGAGCTGTTTCTCTGATCTTCTTCAGTAGCATATCGGGCACCTACCGACCTAGGGATTTCACCTTTCAGTGTTATCTTTTTGTCTTTTCATATACTCATGGTGTTTGAAAGGTTGTGGCTGCAAGCCATGTGTTACCCCAGGATTCATGACATCAGAGAGGACTTCAATCCAGGGCCAGAGACAAGTCTTGACTATTCGGAGCTTTTTGTGTGGCTAAGTTTTATTAAAGTATAATAGAGATAGGGAAAGCTTCTGACATAGACATCAGAAAGGGACAGAGAGAGTACCCACTTGCTAGTTTTTAGCAAGGCATTTTATGTCTGTTAGCAATTTTCTAATCAGAAGAGACACACTCCAGTCTGAGGGAGTTTCACCAGGCCCCTCTCCCACAATATACGTTTTGAGATAGAATGGCACAAGGTGTGTCATCCCTCAGCCATAAAGTAATTGACATGAATACTGGTTTGTTGAGTAATTATCAGCCCAAGCTTTGAAAAAAAAAAAAAAAGTCTTAGGTGGAACCAATTTGAAGAAAGGCAAATTCTAAAGCAAATACATATTTTCATTAATATACCTTAAGAAAAACATTTCCATGATAAAGCAATGCTGGTTAGCCAAGGTCTGAGAAAAGTTAAGTTCAGGCAGAACCAGGTGTTGTCAACAGAGAAGGGAAAAAAAGTCTGCCACTCTAATTTATTTTCTCCTACAGCTTAGGGACCTCTTACCAAGGCTGTTAACACCCTCAGGTTCTCAAGTCAAGAATACTGAAGTGGTTTAACATTCCCTTCTCCAGTGGACCATGTTTTGTCTGAACGTTCCGCCATGACCCATCGTCTTGGGTGGCCCTACACGGCATGGCTCATAGTTTCACAGTTATACAAGTTATACATAGTTATACATAGTTCATAGTTAGACAAGGCTGTGGTCCATGTGATCAGTTTGGCTAGTTTTCTGTGATTGTGGTTTTCATTCTGTCTGCCCTCTGATGAATGAACACGCTTGTGGAAGCTTCCTAATGGGAGGGGCTGGCTGTGGGGAAAACTGGGTCTTGCTTTGGTAGGTGGGGCCATGCTCAGTCAATCTTTAATTTTCTGCTGATGGGGAGGGGGGTGGGCAGTACAGGGACAACACAGTGTGTTCCCTCCCTGTGGTTTGGCCTGAGGCCACACTATGGTAGAGGTAATGGCGTAATGGTGACCTCCTTCAAAAGAACTTACTGCCAGCACACCACAGCTCCCAGGACTGTTGTAGTCGGTGCCCCTGACCTCATGGCAGGCCACTGTCAACCCATGCCTCTGCCGGAGACTCCTGGACACTCACAGACATGCTTGGCTCAGTCTCTTGTCAGGTAACTGCTCCTTTCTCCTGCGTCCTGTGCACACAAGCTTTTGTTTGTGCCCTCCAAGTGTTTGTTTCCCCAATCCTGTGGAATTTCTGTAATCAAATCCCACTGGCCTTCAAAGTCAAATTCCAGGGGGTTCTCAGTCCTTTTGCTGGATCCCCAGATTGGGAAATCTGTTGTGGGCCCTAGAACTTTTGCAACAGTGTGAGAACTTCTTTGGTATAAGTGTTCTCCAGTTTGTGGGTCGTCTCCTTGATGGCTCTATAGTGGAGCTAATGGCAACCTCCTCCAAAAGGACTTATGCCACATACCATGCCTCCCAGGTCTGCTGCCACCAGAGGCCCTGTCCCCACAGCAGGCCACTGCTGACCTGTGCCTCCACAGGAGAACACTCAAACACTCAAAGGCAGGTCTGGCTGTCTCTTGTAGGGGTCACTGCTCCTTTCCCTTGGTCCTGGTGCATATAAGGTTGTTTGTGCCTTCCAATCATCTCTGGCAGGTCTGAGGTTTGATTCTAAATGTGATTTTGCCCCTTCTACCATCTTGTCAGGGCCTCTCCTTTGCCCTTGGATGTGGCTTTTTTTTTTCTTTTTGGTGGGATACTACATTCTCCTGTCAATGGTTGTTCAGCAGCTAGTTATGATTTTCCTGTTCTCACAAGAGAAGATAAGCACACGTACTTCTACTCTGCAATCTTAAAGAAGTTTATCAGCTCTGAATCTAAACAATGGTATGCTGGGGCTGGCTCATACTAACTCACCAGAGCCAGTTTCAGGTGGTTGTTAAATAATGGATACGCTGAAATTGATCATGGTGGGGCTCTTTACACCACAGAAATTGACAGAAACTACAAATCAAAGTTTTACTTCTTCTACTAGAGAACTGTTTTACCAGCATGCAGCTGAATCTAACCCCTCACTTTACAGATCCATATTCAGAAAGAGGAAAGATTATACAAGGCCACTAGGCTAGGTAATAGTTACTGTGGCCTCCTGGTTCTTGCTGACTGGAAATCAGACATGGCCCATGTAGCATGTAGGAATATTATCAGAGAGTCTCCGTGTCCTGGGAGACAGACTGTAAAGCCAGTTTTTACCTTTTTAGTCTCTTAATGCTGCCTCATTTAGGAAAATGGCAGGTAACAGTGGAACTCACAGCTTCCTGTCTTTCAGGTAACCACACAAGAAACAGTCATGGAGAGTAACCCAGAAGATGGGGCCTACATAAAAGGACTCTTCTTAGAAGGCGCCCGTTGGGACAGGAAAAAGATGCAGATCGGGGAGTCTTTCCCCAAAGTCCTCTATGATTCATTGCCCATCATTTGGCTGAAACCTGGGGAAAGTGCAATGTTTCTGCATCAGAACATTTATGTGTGTCCAGTCTACAAAACAAGTGCCCGGAGAGGTACCCTCTCCACCACAGGGCACTCCACCAACTATGTCCTATCCATTGAACTCCCAACTGACAGGCCTCAGAAGCATTGGATAAACCGAGGAGTTGCCTCTCTGTGCCAGCTAGATAATTGACGGCATGTGTCTCAACACAGAAAATAAAAAATAAAAAGATTATCATTCTTGACTGAAATATAGCTTTGCTTTCTTGAGAGTCACATAGTATGATGATGTTCACCAGGGAAGCCCCAATGATGATGACAATTATATTAATGGAGCACTTGCTATGATCTAGGTATTTTAGAACACTCCTATAAAGTAGGTTATTATCCTTACTTTATGGGTGCAGAAACCAAGATACAGAGAAAGTAATATTCTCCAAGTCAGGTAGTTACTAAAATAGTGAAGCCTAGTTTTGAATATAGGCAATAGGATTCTTCAGCCTAGACCTTGAGTTACTAAGGTCCCTGGCTGAGCTCCCCCTTTTTTTTTCTATTATTTTGCCATAACTGTCACTGAATTTTAATTGCTTCTCTACTAGTCTGTTAGATAGTATCACCAACTCAATGGACATGAATTTGATCAAACTCTGGAGATAGTGAATGACAGGGAAGCCTGGTGTGCTGCAGTCCATGGTGTTGCAAAGAGTCAGACATGACTTAGTGACTGAATTATACTCACTGTTTCTCCATTTCAGTGATGCAAAAATGGAGGCTTAGAAAAGTAACTAGTTCAATTTTACAGCTAGCCAGTGGTACCCAAATTCTTCTTCACTAGCTTACACAGTTGGGCAGAAATTTCAGGAAGAAAGGAGACATGGGAGAACCGTTATTTGTTGCTTGCCATGGTTTATCCTTGGGCTTTTAGGTATCTTGCCTGTTCCTATGATTGTCTTCCCCTGTAGAAGTTTTCACACTGAGGAGCCAGGTTTTGAGCCAAGGTCTGTCTGGCTCTAGAACCCATTCATTTTTCACTGCTTCGTGCTGCCTCCTTATTGAGGATTTGGGTATATTGTGATGTGGAATTTTAGAGATGTGTAGTTCCAGCAACTATGCCCAAGAAATTTCTAGTTTATCACTATGTCTCCCCAGGGCCAGCTGGAAGAGAAGCCCAAAGGAGATAAAAACAAAATTCTTGATGTATTCTCAACTAACTCTCATGTAGCTCTTTGGCTCTAATGGCTACCAAAGGCATTCCATTGGTCAGTTCACAGATGAGCAAAGACATAGGACTTCTTGAATCTTAATGTGTCTGGCCTGGCTTCCCAGCTTCTTCACTAGAATAAACGTTCTGACTTGAACTGCTTGAACGAAGCTTCCGAGAACCACATAAACATATTTCAGGAAACTTGTTTCTTCATGGCAACATGGAATCAATCAAATTCTGATTGAGGATTCTGAATTCTGAGGTCAGCAAATGATCTAATTGATCCTAAGTGCAAAAGCAGGGTGGGGCTGGGGGGGGGTGGTTCTCCAAATCTTGCCAGTGGGCAATAAAGAGTGAGAGGAGACATTTTTTTCTCAGCTCTAAGTATGTGGCTCAAAAGCTATTTTTTTAAAGAAACATAACTTTTTCCAATCGAGGGAAAAAAGATCAGAATTAACAGATAGGTAGAACTGCCATATTATCTATTATTCCAAATAGATTGTTAAGTCATATGAGATGGAAAGGTGGTCAGGAACCCAAATCCCTGCAGTCTTGGACTGGTGAGGTAAGTCAGACTGCAAACGATAAGGCAGTAAAGAAGTTGCTAAAAGGACAACTGAAATTCAATTACAGTTATCTAACTCCAGCTTCAGCAGCAAAAAGCTGATGGAGGCAGGGACTGTTTCATTCCTCAGTGGTCAAGGGACAGAATGTTTGTATGTGATGGATTAAATTTTTGTAATTAAAAAGAATTTCCCTCTGGGAAAGTGCAGTAGGTTCTTCAGAAGTCCTGGTGAATTAGAGACTGGAACTCTGGAGCAGAAACGGCCAGAGATCAGCTCCGTGAGAAGCTGTAGGCCCTGTCTATAAATAGCTCAGCAAATGACATCAGACCAACCTTGTCACCAAGCTAGTTCTCTCTCTCTCAAAATCTGGCTCTTGAGTAAATAGTTTTCAGTCCTTGTCAGCCTTGGAAGAAAATGTCATTAAAAGAAAGGGTGTAGGGGATGCTTCCAAAAGACCAAAGAAGAAGATTTCATAGGGGGTTGAAGAGAAAAAATTATTATAAACAAGTAGGTTTCATGGAAAGTTTGGGAGGAAATTATGATTTTGTGTAATGCATCTTTGCAAAGGCAGGTAGGCATATATAATTCACTTTTAGCTTAAGATTCCTGGCATACAGAAGGTACTTAAGTCAACTAGCAATTAGATGGACTTTCATTTTGGAGGAGTCCTTCCATTTTGGAGGAAGGATGATTTCTACTTCTCGTAGAGTAAGATAAAAATTGCATATTCAAAATCACCTTGAATTACTTAGAAAGGGATCATGTTGGGGACAGCAAGTCATGTTTCACTCAGTTCAGCACAGCTAGTTTTTCCTCCATTCCAAGAACAGGTCATTGTTTCATTGACTGACCACCAGAGAAAGTAGCTGGCTTGAGTTCACAGGCCTTATATTGTTTTAGAAACACTTAACTTTAAACATTAGAACACCTCTTGGTAGGGAAATACTTCCACAATGAGATCAGACCGAAAGAGACTGAGTGATGGAACAGCATATTGATGTCTCCGAATTCAAGTTAGCTGGGGTATGTGCTCACTGAATGGCCATGGAGTGGCCAACATGCCAACCAACACTTTTAAATTTCTCTCTCTTCATCAAAGGCTTATAGCTATATTTTTATTAAATATGTACATGCGTTATCTCTTTTGACACAGTATTATATTTGCTCCCAGTGTTATTAACAAACCCTGCAATATTTACTTAACCTGCATGAGAAAGCACATTCCTGCTCACAGGAACATTTTTGAAACTCAAATATATATACTTTAAATTAGAGAACCTGTGTGACAAGGGTATGGGCAGAAAGTTATCAACTACTGCTGCTGAGGGACACAAGGCCATTTTGATAAATGGTACAGAGAGACCAAAATAAATAGAGATTTTTCTTTATTGGTGATTACCCATCCCCTCTGGAGGTAAGAGGGAATGACGTTGATATACAAATGATCTGCTATGGGAATCTCACCTGTATCCACACATGCAAGGGTATAAGTACATTGTGTTTTGATCTCTACTTGTTCCATTTCTGTTTGGACATAATTTGAAAGCCAGCTTAGCTCTTATACTTCCTAATTATGTTAAGATAAAATTCTCATAATGAACACAGTATGAGTTTCTAGTGAGCCTTTCAGGTCTTGGGTGGATCCAAAGTAATCACAGGCTTTAAGATAAACTAAATATATGCTTTTACCTAAGATATGCACTTTTGTGTATGTGTACATCTGGGGCAGAGATGTGTCTCATAATATTTCAATGAAAAACCATGATTGATCCAAAGATGCACTTTTTAAGGGAATTTTATCTGGAAATGGGAAGTTCCAAAAGACAACAAAGCACACACAAAAAGTCCACTTTTAAGTAAATCTATAACTTGGGGGAAAAAAGGCCTAAAAATATTCTGAAGGGTAGTGTATAATTCTAAAGTAGCCATGAGAACTTCCATCAACTGGCTAATTTCTTCATATCAGCTGGCATGTCTGGTGATTGGTGTTTCCTTGAAAGCTTCTGTCACCCTTCAGTCTTCTGCCCACTGGCCTTAGTTTGTTTCCAAGTGGTCCTTCAGTGAGGATATAAGGTCCATGACCTCTAAGGTTAGTGTTTGTCTCGTCAGGCAGCAAGATCCTCAAAAACTGTAGTGATGTGTGAACACACATCATTTGGACAGTATCAATATTTCAGAGGTTTTAAGAAGATAACTGGATTTTTGCTCCTAATCAAGAAGAACTGTTAACCAGTTTATATTCAAGGCCTAGTTGGCTCATCATTCTCAGAAAAAAAACTTTATTCTGAGTTAGGAAACTTCATCATGAGATTTGAGATATATTGGTTTGGAAAATTTCCTCAGTTTCTCCTGGCTTCGAAGTCTCCGGCCTCGTAGTGGGGTAAGGCCCATGGGAGGCAGATGAATCTGAATAATAATAATGATAATATTAAAAATTATAGGACTTCCCTGGTGGCACAATGGATAAGAATCTACCTGCCAATGCAGGGGACATGGGTTTGATCCCTGGTCTGGGAGCCACTAAGCCTGTGTGCCACAACTGAAGCTGTGTGCCCTACAGCCCGCACACCACAAATACTGAGCCTGTATGCTGCCAACTACTGTAGCCCATGCTCCCTAGAGTCTGTTTCACAAGATTAGTCACTGCAATGAGAAGCCCATGCACTGCAACAAAGAGTAACTATCGCTTGCTGCAACTAGAGAAAGCCCACACAAAGCAATGAAGACCCAGCACAACCAAAAATAAATAAAGATAATAAAAGAATTATTGATAAAGATAATAAAAGAATCATTGCAGCAGCTTATATTCACCAAAGATTTACTAGGTACTATGTTCTCTGCTAAGTGCTAACTCTATGTTGTTGTTTTTCAGTTGCTAAGTCATCTCCAACTCTTTGCAACCCCATGAACTGCAGCATATCAGGCTTCCCTGTCCTTCACTATCTCCCAGAGTGTCCTCAAACTCATGTTCATTGACTCATGATGCCATCCAACCATCTCATCCTCTGTCACCTTCTTCTCCTCTTGTCCTCAATCCTTCCCAGCATCAGGGTCTTTTCCATGAGTCAGCTCTTTGCATCAGGGTCGAAGTATTGGAGCTTCAGCTTCAGCATCAGTCCTTCCTATGAATATTCAGGGTTGATTTCATTTAGGATTGACTAATTGGATCTCCTTGCAGTCCATGGGACTCTCAAGAGTCTTCTCCAACCACAGCTCAAAAGCAACAATTCTTCCACGCTCAGCCTTCTTTATGGTCCAATTCACACATCCATACATGACTACTGGAAAAAAAATAGCTTTGACTATATGGACCTTTGCTGGTAAAGTGATGTCTCTGCTTTTTAATACACTATCTAGGTTTGTCATAGCTTTTCTTCCCAAGGAGCAAGCCTCTTTTAATTTCATGGCTGCAGTCACCATCCATAGTGATTTTAGAGCCTAAGAAAATAAAATCTGCCACTGTTTCCATTTTTTTTTCCCTTCTATTTGCCATGAAGTGATGGAATCAGATGCCATGATCTTAGTTTTGTGAATGCTGAGTTTTAAACCAGCTTTTTCACTCTCTTCTTTCACCTTCATGAAGAGGCTCTTTAGTTCCTCTTTGCTTTCTGCCATTATGGCAGTATCATCTGCATATCTGAGGTTGTGGATATTTCTCAAAGCAATCTTGGTTCCAGCTTGTGACTCATCCTGCCTGGCATCTCACGTGACGTACCCTGCATATAAGTTAAATAAGCAGGGTGACAATATACAGCCTTAATGTACTCCTTTCCCAATTTTGAGTCAGTCTGCTGTTCCATGTCTAGTTCTAACTGTTGCTTCTTGACCTGCATACATGTTTCTCAGGTAGCAGGTCAGGTGATCTGCTATTTCCATCTCTTGAAGAATTTTCCACAGTTTGTTGTGATTCACACAGTCAAAGGCTTTAACATAGTCAATGAAGCATGGGTGTTGGCAATTTGATCTCTGGTTCCTCTGCCATTTCTAAATCCAGTTGGTACATCCAGCTTGTAACTCTATACTGGTTCATTATTCCTTATAGTCCTTATACACATTAATTATCAATATAATCTCACAAAGAATTTATTCTAATATTCATAGATTAGAAAATGAAGGCTCAGAAGGATGGATAACTTGCTCATGATTATATATTAAGCGGCAGAACCAGGAATTGAATCCCGATCTGACTCCAAAGCTTGTGCTCTTCTTTGCCCTATTTGCTGCAAGGAGGGGAAGAACCACAGATCATATAGTGAAATGAGAGTCCAAAGAAGGGGAGGAAAAAGTGTGTATACAAATTTGTTCTGTGCAGAATGAAAAAATGGACCAACATAAATGTCCAGAGAAAGGGTACTGGTTAAATTATGGTATATTCTTCCAAAAGGATACAATGCATCCATTTTAAAAGATGGAAGCAGAGATATGCAAAAAAGGGAAGTAAAATAAATGGGCAATAACAATATGCCTAGGTTCCCATGTACTTTAAGTAAAGAAAATGTATGTACACAAGTATAGAAAAAAAGACTAAAAGGATATTTTACCAAACTATTAGGCTGAGCCGATAAAATATAAAATTGTTTTTGTAGGTCAAGAGTAAAATACTGGCAATTTCATATGGTCCAACTTAAAAGTTATAGTGGTCACTCCCACAGGGTGAGAATTTTTGACAATTTTCACTGTCTTATAAGCATTCCTTTAAAGTTTGAATTTTATTTATTCTTTTTTAAAAAATTATTTATTTACATTTTTCTGTGCTGGGTCTTCAATGCTGCATGTGGGCTACTCTCTAGTTGTGGTGCACGGGCTTCTCACTGTGGTGGCATCTCCACTTGCAGAGCATGGGCTCTAGGGCACCCAGGTGTAGTAGTTGCAGCTCGAAGGCTCTAGAGTGAGGGCTTAGTAGTTGTGATGTATGAGCTTAGATGCCTTGTGGCATGTAGAATATTCCTGGATCAGGGATTGAACCCATGTCCCCCACATTGGCAGGTGGATCCTCAACCACTGGGCAACCAGGGAAATCCTAAATTTTATTTTTTTTATTAACAATAAACCTGTTTTTTAAAATAATAGAAATAAAAGTCTTTCCATAGACAAGGTAAAAGTTAAAAACTATATAAATGTGAGCTGGATTTCCTTTCCATTTAGGGGAAAGTTTTACAAGCAGGAGAAGTCAGGCATTCATTGACATATTAGCTTGTTGTAACGGGTTGGTGGCCATGCAAGCATAAGTTATTTCCAACATGCCTCCTACAGGGGCTCTAGGCTTTTCGGCAAACACGAGCCTTCTTGGTATATATTCTTGGAAATAACTAGCTTGACAAGGATAGGTACACACCACATGTTAACTGAAGTCACACTTACTGGCCTTGGATAAGGAATCTGGTAATGTAGTCCAATTTCAATCCTGGCTGTGCATTCATCTATACACTGTTTAATCAGGTCTGTATCGGTGAGCTATTAAAAGGGAAAAAGAGGTGAGATTGTTAGCATCTTTCCAATGCTACATAAAGTAGAGGTGCACATTTTCTTAAACTTTTTCAGTTCATCAGCCACTAAATTAAATATTGGTCATTTGAAAAATCAAAAACAATTTAAGATTTCCTGTGGATTAAACTTTAAAAAATCATTTAGCTAATATAAGCACATAGTAAAAATAATTCAAATAATACAAAAGGGTATAATCTAAAACAAAATCTTCTTTTTCCTGTCTCTCAATTCCCCTTCTCAGAGACAATTATCAGAAGTTTGTTTGTTTTTCCAGGGATATTCTATGCATATATAAGTATACTTCTATAAGACCTAGTAGTTTTTCTTACAAAAATGAAACCTTTGAAACCTGCTTTTTCACAAACAACTTGAAGTTCCTTCTATATTTACACATATAGAGCTGTTTCATTCTTTTTAACAGCTGCACAAAATACCAATGTATGACTGAATTATAATTTAACCAATCTTCCACCAGTGGACATTTAGGTTATTTCCAATCTTTTGCCATTTTAAACAATGGATCTCGTATTTTTAACTCTTACAGATAGTCCCTGCAGATTCAAATTACCCTCTAAGAGGTTATACCAATTTATATTCCTATGAACAATCCATAAATTATATTCCTACCAACAAAGAACGAAGTGCTTTTTCATACCCTTCCCATGTTGATCAAGTGTTTCAGCAATTGCTGTCTATAAACCCCCTGAGTGAGATATTGGAGAATGATCCACCTTCTATTTTGAACTGTAAACTGTTTGCTCATTACTGAGAAGAAATGACATTTGAAATTTCCAAACAGTTAAACTGTGGTAGTCCAATTTCAAGCAAAGGAATAAAAAGTTCATTCTGAAAACAGAAAGCCAGGCAGTAGATGAGGAGACAATGTTTCGAGGATGGAAAATGAGTCAACACATGACTCTATCTACCAAGAATCTGAAAGTGGGCTTCAAAGCAGAGGTGGGTTGCATCAGCCCCGGATGATACCCACAGTGAAGCCTGGGCTACCATGGCTTGCAAATTCCAAGGGTGTTCCTGTCCTGTGGTACCTCTTTGAGCACAGAAAAGTTCTAGGACCTGCAATGCATAAAAAAATCCACAGCTGAGCCCCTTGGGACAGAGGCTTAGCTTTCTGACCTCTGTATTTCTCAGAAGCTGTTCTTCTGATTGTCTACCTTGGGGGTAGATTTCCATGTTCTCATTTGCCTATTGGGATTCAGAGCAATTAATAAAATACATTTGGGTCATTATTAAGCTCTTATAGCCAAGTGAGGTTACAGGAGACTACTTAGGTCTACATGAGGGATTAGGGAGAAAGAAGCCCCTAATAAAGATACGGGGACTGAGGGCTTCTAGGGCTCCAGCTGTCCATTTAAACAAGCTGGATTAGAGTTCTCCAAATTCAGTCATTCAGAGGCTGCCTGTGTGATTTTGTCATCTCCACAACTACCTATAATAATATTAAACTTTCTTTAAATGGACTCTGTTAAGTACAGTACTTTCAAAATTATATGATATTATGTTTCCTTTCTAAAACATGGTAAAACAGTACATATTTTAAAATAAAAAACCCATGTACCTCCCCCAACACAACAACATTATCTCATTCATGTACTAGTACATATACTTCTCTCTGACTCGTACCACACTGGGCCAATTCAAGCAAGGCAAATGAAGGATTGTTATTGCCTTAACCGCAAGCTCAAAGGGTATTGAGCAGTCCTTAGGTGATTGAACCTGCAAAGCTTTACTGGTCATATACTACTATGATATCCCCATCCCCAGGTTAGACACCGTGAGGCCATGGTACCTGCCTTCAACTATCAAGGACGGTACCTGTGCAGAACAAATCTGACACATGAAGCTACAGAAAAGGCACAATGGTACATAATCAACAGGGCAATGACTGCAGACTGCTATAAGGAATTCAGAGTAGGTGGTCATCATGGGGTTGGTTGAGGGCAGAGGACTTGAGGAAGACTTCTTGGAGAAGATCAACTGAATCAAAGTATTTGTAAGTGCTCATTAATTTAGTGACAACCATAGACAGGGTCATGAGATATACTAGAAAGGTATAAGAAACTGTCCGTGTATTCAAGGAACTGACAATCTGGTTAAGGAGACCATACCAACATAAATGAAACAAATAAGGGAAAAAAATTATGACTGTCTAATTAGGGAAAGGTATAGGTCAGTGGTCTACAAAGTTTTTGATCATCTATTTCTTTCAATAAAAAAACTTCTGAGCCCTGAGAATTCCATGGTGGTTCGGTGGTTAGGACGTTCATTGCCGTGTCCCCAAGCCACATAGTGTGGCAAAAAAAAAAAAAAAATCCTGAGCCCATAGCTTCCATATGTATATTTATAAATTTATTAAACTATTAATAATCAGTAATATATATATATTTAAAGGAGCAATAAAAATAAATAGAAACAGCACCTACAAGATTTTATTCCTATTTCTCAAAGGACTATTCAGGACCTCAAGGGGTACACACACTGATGTGGTATGCATGGTCTATGCTAAAATCAGAAAAAGTTTGGGGAAGTTGGAGGATGGTCAGAAGAGAGGAAAGGAGTTTCACAAGCAGGTTGGTATTAAAAGCATGTAGGCTTCAGGGATTATAAGAAGGGAAGAATATTATAGATTGGGAGGGTTTCTCAGGTAGCACTTAACCCCAGTGGTAATTTTACACTTCTTTCCATCTAACTCTGAAACATCTTTCAGGGACTCTGCCTTGGTTCTGCTCAGTTATATCCCTGATGTCTAGTCTGATGTTTGGAACATGGTCAAAAAAAAAAAAAAATCCTGAGCCCATAGCTTCCATATGTATATTTATAAATTTATTAAACTATTAATAATCAATAATATATATATATTTAAAGGAGCAATAAAAATAAATAGAAACAGCACCTACAAGATTTTATTCCTATTTCTCAAAGGACTATTCAGGACCTCAAGGGGTACACACACTGATGTGGTATGCATGGTCTATGCTAAAATCAGAAAAAGTTTGGGGAAGTTGGAGGATGGTCAGAAGAGAGGAAAGGAGTTTCACAAGCAGGTTGGTATTAAAAGCATGTAGGCTTCAGGGATTATAAGAAGGGAAGAATATTATAGATTGGGAGGGTTTCTCAGGTAGCACTTAACCCCAGTGGTAATTTTACACTTCTTTCCATCTAACTCTGAAACATCTTTCAGGGACTCTGCCTTGGTTCTGCTCAGTTATATCCCTGATGTCTAGTCTGATGTTTGGAACATGGTAGACACTCAGCTACTTGTTGAATAAAAGAATGAGAGCAAAGGGTCACAAAGTAGTGGCAGAAGCTATGGCGGAAATGGGCAAAATGGGAAAGGGAGGTGTTCTTGTGGAAAGATGAATTCTGCTTTGGGCTATTATGCTTGTGGTGAGTTCCTACAGGTGGCTGATAAGAGACCAAGATATGGGATCTGGAGCCATGGTCTTTGGGCCTCAGTATGGAGGGGTGACCTTTAGAGGACCCTTATAGCTGGTGGGAGAGTGTGTGAAAAAGACAGTGCAGAAAGGAGATGAGACAGGGGTCAGAGAGGGAAAAGTAAAGAGAGTAGATTGTCAGGAAGTTTCACAAAGTGAACAGTGACAACACTGAATCCATGAGATCAACGAGAAAGAGGCAAGGCAAGTCAGGAGCTGAAAACGTCTTTCCACGCTTAGAGCCAGACAGTCTTCCCAAGAAGCTGACAATTTTTTATGGTTTGTCAAATCAAGCCTCTTAGAATGGTTTTTGGCTCCCTGGTATTTGGGTTCAGCTAGCTAATGGAGGCACTATTTTACCCAATTCTGAGGTCCCAAAGGGCAAAGCCTCTCTGTTAGCCAAAGAGGCTTAGTTCAAAGCTAAGTTATGAAGGGAACCTTTGCCTTAATCCTATTCTCTTTCCTCTGAATGGGTTTATACTTGGAGGCTCTGAATAGCTTATGAATTGAACAAGCCAAACACAACTCTGAGCACTTCCTGTGGGAGTGACCGACAACAGGCACAGTGTGTGAGGAACCAATCCTACCCTGAAAATTCTCACTGGACTGATTTAGGTCACCTGGCTCACGCAGTCTTCTGAGGATGCTGAGCCACTTACCAGCTGGACTTAAACTTGAAGAAAGTGAAGAGAGAAACCCAGGCTGGGCTCTGTTTTCCAGTGGTTGGGTAAGCCAGCTAGGTTGTGCCTCTGGCCCTTTCTTGCTCCACATTCTGTCCCTCTAATTTGTGCTGTTCTGTCCTCTCAACTATAGGATAGAAAAGAAATGAACAAACACCACAAGAATTGCTCTCCTCCTTGCAATATCCACCGGGGCCTACTTACATTTTTGTTTTTTTGGAACAGCGTTCTGGCTTCATTTAATATGTACTGTTTTTCTTTAATGGTGTCTTCCATCTGCCCTGATGCAGCCTGCCATTTCCTTGCAAGCCTGAAAATTCTGCGGTAGAGGCCAAGAACTTCTTGTCGTGTTGCCATTGTCATCTTCCGACCTACCAAAATAGAAGGAAGGATAATTTGCATAAAAATTCAGTTTGACAGTAGGCAGTACAGCAGCTGTACATTTTAAAAAATCAAGCTCTTTAATTAGTCTAGAAAATAACTGCTCTTTCTCAACAGATATGTTTGGTAATATTGCCAGAATGGTGCTGTATGAATATCAGCAATCTCTTCGACAGCCTTGTACATCATCCCTTAGTGGAAGGTTGTTCAACCTTGCTGTTTGCCATGATGACTATTTTTATGAATATGACAAAACAAAAATACACATTTAATGTTCTTTAAACCAGTATATTCTTTCCCAGAATACCTTAGAAATGATGCTTTTGTGTAGATACTGGTAAAATTACATTACTAACTTGAGTGCACAGGAGAGGCACATTTTGAGTAACTGAATTTTCTAGTTATGTGAGAACTTGAGTTTAATGCAGGGGTTGTAAACTGAAGTGCCTCTGGGGCCTAGCAGGCAACAAAATGAGGAAATTTGGCTAGTGGGGGCAGTGGCCAACTAGAGATGTGCCCCCTTGAAACAGAACAGTTGCTACTCAGTCCCAGCCAGCTATTCTTCTGGAGAATTGAGGTCCTAAGGGTGCCAGATTTCCTGACAGCTTAACAATAGGTGGCAGTCAAGATGTTTAAAATAAGAAATTTCAAAAAACACAATATTTATTTTTGAAAATGCAAGTACCAAGAGGGCCAAATAAAATGAGTCTGCAGGCTCAGTTCCACTTGTCAGGTTGCGATCTTTTTTAGTTCATCATAATCTTGTTGAAAATATTTCTCAGAATTGTTGGCCTACTTCCTTCCTTCCTTGTCCACATAAGAACTGTATAATAAATACAACTGAAAATCTTTCTGATGACTGAAGATCTTGTGGCCCCTCTTGAGTTTTCACTCTGAAACACATCAGTTTTAATCTCAGAGGATTTGGCCAAGGGAACCAACCCAAGTATATTCCTGAAAGCTAGCAGTATTTTTAAATATTAAATTCCTGTTACAGTCATTTTCATTATAAAATTTTTCAGTGTGATGTCGTGAGTGAAATGAATCGCCAGGCCAGGTTTGATGCAGGATGCAGGATGCTTGGGACTGATGCACGGGGATAATCCAGAGAGAGGGTGTGGGGCGGGAGAGGGGAGGTGGGGGTCGGGATTGGGAGTTCATGTATACTCGTGGCTGATTCATGTCAATGTATAGCAAAATGAATACAGTATTGTAAAGCAAAACAAACTAAAAAAATAAAAATTAATTAAAAAAAAAACAAAATATATAGTTAATAACATAATTAAGTCATATATCCTTAAAGAACCTTAAAGAATAGATTATATATATAGTCAAAACCCCATTGTACCCCTTCCAAATCAAATTTCCTCTCCTCTCCCCTAGAAGGAATCACTTCCTGAATTTGTTTACCTTTCTCACAAATTGGGCTTCCCTGATAGCTCAGTTGGTAAAAGAATCAACTTGCAATGCAGGAGACCCTGGTTCGATTACTGGGTCAGATCTGTTGGAGAAGGGACAGGCTACCCACTCCAGTATCCTGGCCTAGAGAATTCCATGGACTGTATAGTCCATGGGGTCACAAAGAGTCATACACGACTGAGTGACTTTCATTTCACTTCTCACATATACTTTTATGCTTAACATAATATTGCTTAGCCAGTTAAAATTTACATATATATGAGGTATTATATCCTTCCACTTGCCTTTTTTGCTCATACTTGTACAATTCATCCATATCCTGTAGCTGTGGTTCATGTATTCTCACTACTGCAATTCAGTCCACTGCATGAAGCTATTCCGACATACTTGTCTATTCTCCTACTGATGGACGTTGAATTTTTTTCCCCTTCCCTCTTTTTTTCACTTATGCAAAAACTTCTGCCTATTTTTAAAAAAATAATTTTATTTATTTATTTATGGTGTGCTGGGTCTTTGTTGCTGTGTGGGCTTTTCTCTAGACTGGCCAACGGGGGCTGTGGTTCCTGAGCTTCTCATCTCGTGGCTTCTCTTGTTCTGGAGCACTGGCTCCAGGGCACACAGTCTTCAATAGCTGCAGCATGTGGGCTCAGTAGTTTTAGATCCCAGGCTCTTGAGCATGGCTCAGTAGTTCTGGTGCACAGGCTTAGTTGCTCTACTGCATGTAGGATCTTCCTGGACCAGGGATCAAACCCGTATCTCCTGCGTTGGCAGGTGGACTCTATCACTGAGCCACCAGGGAAGCCCCAGCCTATTTCCTTACCATTAACTTCTACATCTAAAAGAAATTCAGGGATCTTGGGCAAGATGGCACAGTGGGAAGACCCTGAGCTCACCTTTACAGGCACACCAAAATTGCAACTATTGATGAGAAAGCCTGGAATATAACAGAAAAGATCTTCTACAACTAAATATATAAAGAAGGAATCACAGTGAAATGGAAGAAGGGGTGGAGCTGTGGTATAGTCAAGATTCATACCCCTAAGTGGATGACCCACAAACAGAAGAATAATTACAATTGCAGAAGTTCTCAAGAAGCAATAGCTCCAAGCTCCACATCAGGTTCCTCAGGTTGGGAGTCTGGCACAAGGAAGAAAAGCCCCTAGAATGATTGGCTTTGAAAGTCAGAGAGGCTTACTTTTTAGAGATCCAGAGAGTGGTGGGATATAGAGACTGTTCTTAAAGGGTAAATACAGACTGTCACATGGGCAAAAGCAGTAATGTGAAGGAGCCTAGGTCAGACCCACATGCTGATCTTTAAGAGTCTTCTGGAGAGACAAGAGGCAACTGGAGCTCATCCTGGAGTCACAGAAACTGATGGAAAGTGTTTTGGGGAGCTCATTTTACCACATGGACCTACTGCTGGCAAGCGTCACTTTGGAATTTTTCCTCTAGTTTATTAGACATCAACCAGACATCACCAACCTGTCTGGGATGTCTCGGGCCAAGTAGCTAGCTGAGCAGAGACACACCCCACCAACCACCAAACAAGCTGCCTTAAGACTCCTTGAACCCACAGCCATCTCAGGACATGGTTCTATCCACAAAAGGGCCAGGAACTTGCCCCACACACCACACACACTAGCCCCAGGACTTTCAACACCCTGTGGCCTACCCTGAAGGGACATTTGGACTTAGCTCTGCCTACCAGTGCAGCAACACTAGCCTCAGGACCACTACACTACAGCCCTGACCCTGCCATGGCAGGACCCAACCCCCTATCATCAGGCTGGCACCAGGTGCAGAATGCCTAGGCCACTACCACCAGGCCTCATCTACCAACAGCCAACACAAGCTTTGGGACACCCTGTGCCCTGTAGCCAGCTGTGTCAGGAATCAGCTGCACCCATCAGCAGGTAGATGCGACTGGGGAACCATGACTCTGCGAACACCCACCCTAGAACCTGGCTTTACCCACCAGAGAGCCAGCATTAGCCCTGCGGCCCCTCATGATTTTATAGCAGCTGTCTTGTGACCCAGTCCCACCAATCAGCAGTTGGCAGTATCAGAACAAGTCAGGACCTAACTAGCAGTTAGACAAGGGGCCAGACATGCCTACCAGACTGCCCACAGTAGTCAGCCCACCATAACTGAAGGACCCATGCAATTCACCTAGTGGGTACCCCTTGAGCATATAGTTCTGATGACCAGATAAGAGTATGGTAGCAGGATGCACAAAATGTTTCCTACAAAAGACCATTTTTTCAAGGTGGGGAAATGAAATCAATCTACCAGATATACAGACATAAAAATGGCAAATTAGGCAAAATTAGGTGATAGACGAACACGTTCCAAATGAAGATAAAACCCTAGAAGAAAAACTAAGTGAAATAGAAATAGGCATTTACACAATAAAGAGTTCAAGGTAATAAACATAAACATGATCAAAGAATATGGGAGAAAAGTGGATAAACAGACTGAGAAGTTAGACGTTTTTAACAAAGAGAAAATATAAAGACAGAGTTAGAAAATATAAAGAAAACCAAATAGAGATGAAGAGTATAATAACTGAAATAAAAGACACAGTAAAGTAAATCACTGAAGGTGAACAGAAAAAAGAATTAAGAATAAAAAGAAATCCAAGAGACATTTAGGAAAACAATAAGCACACTAACATTCACAATAAAAAGATCCTAGAAGAAGAGAGAGAGAGAGAGAAAGGGGCAGAGAAGATATCTGAAGACATAATAGCTGAAAATTCCTCTAGCATGGGCAAGGAACCAGACATACAGGTCTAGGAAGCACAGAGTCCCAAATAGGATCAACCAAGGCAGGCCACACAAAGACACACTGCAATTAAAATGGCAAAAATTAAAGATAAAGAGAGAATATTAAAAGCAACTTGTTAGGGAAAACTAACAGGTTACCTACAAGGAAACTCCCATCAGACTATCGGCTGACTTTTCAGCAGAAACTCTGCAGGCCAGAAAGGAGTGGCATAATAGGTTAGCATTTGGAGGGATGAATGAGAAAAACCTACAGCCAGAATATTCTATCTGGAAAGATTTTCATTCAGATTTGATGGAAAGATCAAAAATTTTATAAAGAAGCAAAAGCTAAAAGGGTTCAGCACCACCCAAAATAGTTTAGATGTTAAGAGAAATTCTCTAAGTGAAAAATAAGGCCACAACTAGAAACATAAAAATTACAAAAGGTAAAAAGCTCACTGATAAAGGCAAATATATAGTAAAGGTAGTAAATCAACAATATACAAAGCTAGTAGGAAGGTTAAAAGACAAAAGGAATAAACTCATCTATGTTTGCAATAAGTACATAAGGGATATATAAAACAAAAAGTTGTAAAATATAATGTCAAAAACAGCAATCATCAGGGAGGGAAGTAAAAATGCAGGGTTATTAAATGTATCTGAAATTAAAAGATCAGCATTTTTAAAATTAATTAATTTATTTTAATTGGAGGCTAATTACTTTACAATATTGTAGTGGTTTTTGCCATACATTGACATGAATGAGCCATGGGTGTACATGTGTTCTCCATCCTGAAACCCCCTCCCACCTCCCTCCCCACCCCATCCCTCAGGGTCATCCCAGTGCACCAGCCCTGAGAACTCTGTCTCATGTATCAAACCTGGACTGGCGATCTATTCCACAAATGATAATATACATGTTTTAATGCTATCCTCTCAAATCATCCCACCTTTGCCTTCTCCCACAGAGTCCAAAAGTCTATTCTTTACATCTGTGTCTCTTTTGCTGTCTCGTATATAGGGTCATAATTACCATCTTTCTAAATTCCATATATATGCATTAATATACTGTATTGGTGTTTTTCTTTCTGACTTACTTCACTCTGTATAATAGGCTCCAGTTTCATCCACCTCATTAGAACTGATTCAAATGCATTCTTTTTAATAGCTGAGTAATACTCCATTGTGTATATGTACCACAGCTTTCTTATCCATTCATCTGCTGATGGACATCTAGGTTGCTTCCATGTTCTGGCTACTATAAACAGTGCTGCGATGAACACTGGGGTACACATGTCTCTTTCAATTCTGGTTTCCTCAGTGTGTATGCCCAGCAGTGGGATTGCTGGGTCATATGGCAGTTCTTGCTTCTATCACCAGTCACATACATAACTGGGTATTGTTTTTGCTTTGGCTCTATCCCTTCATTCTGTCTGGAGTTATTTCTCCACTGATCTCCAGTAGCATAGATAATCATGATGATGTGATGACTAATCTAGAGCCAGACATCTTGGAATGTGAAGTCAAGTGGGCCTTAGAAAGCATCACTATGAACAAAGCTAGTGGAGGTGATGGAATTCCAGTTGAGCTGTTTCAAATCCTGAAAGATGATGCTGTCAAAGTGCTGCACTCAATATGCCAGCAAATCTGGAAAACTCAGCAGTGGCAACAGGATTGGAAAAGGTCAGTTTTCATTCCAATTCCAAAGAAAGGCAATGCCAAAGAATGCTCAAACTACCGCACAATTGCACTCATCTCACATGCTAGTAAAGTAATGCTCAAAATTCTCCAAGCCAGGCTTCAGCAATACGTGAACCGTGAACTCCCTGATGTTCAAGCTGGTTTTAGAAAAGGCAGAGGAACCAGAGATCAAATTGCCAACATCCGCTGGATCATGGAAAAAGCAAGAGAGTTCCAGAAAAACATCTATTTCTGCTTTATTGACTATGCCAAAGCCTTTGACTGTGTGGATCACAATAAACTGTGGAAAATTCTGAAAGAGATGGGAATACCAGACCACCTGACCTGCCTCTTGAGAAATCTGTATGCAGGTCAGGAAGCAACAGTTAGAACTGGACATGGAACAACAGACTGGTTCCAAATAGGAAAAGGAGTACGTCAAGGCTGTATATTGTCACCCTGCTTATTTAACTTATATGCAGAGTACATCATGAGAAACGCTGGACTGGAAGAAACACAAGCTGGAATCAAGATTGCTGGGAGAAATATCAATAACCTCAGATATGCAGATGACACCACCCTTATGGCAGAAAGTGAAGAGGAGCTAAAAAGCCTCTTGTTGAAAGTGAAAGAGGAGAGTGAAAAAGTTGGCTTAAAGCTCAACATTCAGAAAACGAAGATCATGGCATCTGGTCCCATCACTTCATGGGAAATAGATGGGGAAACAGTAGAAACAGTGTCAGACTTTATTTTTTTGGGCTCCAAAATCACTGCAGATGGTGACTGCAGCCATGAAATTAAAAGACGCTTACTCCTTGGAAGAAAAGTTATGACCAACCTAGATAGTATATTCAAAAGCAGAGACATTACTTTGCCGACTAAGGTCCGTCTAGTCAAGGCTATGGTTTTTCCTGTGGTCATGTATGGATGTGAGAGTTGGACTGTGAAGAAGGCTGAGCGCCGAAGAATTGATGCTTTTGAACTGTGGTGTTGGAGAAGACTCTTGAGAGTCCCTTGGACTGCAAGGAGATCCAACCAGTCCATTCTGAAGGAGATCAACCCTGGGATTTCTTTGGAAGGAATGATGCTAAAACTGAAGCTCCAGTACTTTGGCCACCTCATGCGAAGAGTTGACTCTTGGAAAAGACCCTGATGCTGGGAGGGATTGGGGGCAGGAGGAGAAGGGGACGACTGAAGATGAGATGGCTGGATGGCATCACGGACTCGAAGGACGTGAGTCTGAGTGAACTCCGGGAGTTGATGATGGACAGGGCGGCCTGGCGTGCTGCGATTCATGGGGTCGCAAAAAGTCGGACACGACTGAGTGACTGAACGCAACGATGGCAGTTCTATTTCCAGTTTTTTAAGGAATCTCCACACTGTTCTCCACAGTGGCTATACTAGTTTGCACTCCTACCAACAGTGTAAGAGGGTTCCCTTTTCTCTGCACCCTCTCCAGCATTTATTGTTTGTAGACTTTTGGATAGCAGTCATTCTGATCAGCATGAGGTTGTACCTCATTGTGGTTTTGATTTGCACTTCTCTGATAATGAGTGATGTTGAGCATCTTTTCATGTGCTTGTTAGCCATCTGTATGTCTTCTTCGGAGAGAAGTCTGTTTGGTTCTTTGGCGCATTTTTTGATTGGGTTGTTTATTTTTCTGGAATTGAGCTGTAGGAGCTGCTTCTATATTTTTGAAATGAATTCTTGGTCATTTGCTTTGTTTGCCATTATTTTCTCCCATTCTGAAGGTTGTCTTTTCACCTTGCTTATAGTTTCCTTCATTGTACAAAAGCTTTTAAGTTTAATTAGGTCCCATTTGTTTATTTTTGCTTTTATTTCCATTACTCTGGGGGGTGGGTCATAGAGGATCCTGCTGTGGTTTATGTGGGAGAGTGTTTTGCCTATGTTTTCCTCTAGGAGTTTTATAGTTTCTGGTCTTAAATTTAGATCTTTAATCCAAAGATAAGCAATTTAAAATAATCATGTGTGTATACACACACACACAGATATATATATACACACACACATATTTATGGCTATACATAAACCTATATTGCACATATATATATTTATATACACACACAATATTTTTTTAATACCCAGAAATAAATAAAAGCAAATACACAAAGATCCAAAATCTAAGGGAGGCAGCAAAAGCAGCTGTAAGAGGGAAGTTTACAGTGATACAAGCTTACCTCAGGAAACAAGAGTATATCAAACAATCGAATCTTATACCTAAAGGAAGGAATTAGAAAAAGAAAAAACAAACCCCAAAGTTAGTGGAAGGAAAGAGATAATACAGATCAGAGCAGGTGTTTCCCTGATGGTTCAGTGTTAAGAATCTGCCTGCCAATGTAGGGTACACAGGTCTGATTCCTGCTCCGAGGAGATCCCACATGCAGTGTAGCAACTAAGCTCATGTGCCACACCTACTGAGTCAGTACTCTAGCGCCTGTGAGTCACAACTGCTGAGCCCACGAGCTGCAACTACAGAAGCCCATGTGCCTAGAGCCCATACTCTGCAACACGAGGAGCCACCACCGAGAAGCCTGCACACAGCAACTAGAGAGCCCATGCACAGTGATTGGAGAGCAGTCCCTGCTTCCCAAACCTAGAGAAAGACCATGGGCAGCAACAAAGACCCAGCATGGCCAAAAATAAATAAATCTGAAAAAAAAAAAAAGAGCAGAAATTTTTAAAAAATAGAAAAGTCAATGAAAAACAGATTTTTTTAAAAAGAAAAACAAAATTGATAAATCTTTAGCCAGACTCATGAAGAGAAAAACAGAAGGCCCAAATCAATAAAATCAGAAATTAAAAAGTCAACAGCACAGAAATACAAAGGATCATAAGTGATTACTAGGAATGACTATATGCCAATAAAATGGACAACAGAAAAAAAATGTACAATGTGCCAAGACCGAACCAGGAAAAAAATAGAAAATATGAACAGTCCAATTACCAGTAATGAAATTGAATCGTAATTTAAAAATTCCCAATAAACAAAAGTCTAGGACCAGAGGGCTTCACAGGTGAATTCTACCAAACATTTAGAAAAGAGTTAACACGTATCTTTCTCAAGCTATTCCAAAAAATTCTGGAGGAAGGAACACTTCCTAACTCATTCTATGAGGCCCCTAGCATCACCTTGATCCAAAACCAAAGAAAGACATAACAACAACAACAAAAATTACAGGCCTATATCACTGATGAACATAGATGCAAAAATCCTCACAAATTATTAGCAAACAAAATCCAATGATACACTAGAAGGGTAACACACCATGATCAAGTGGGATTTATCAATATCTGCAAATCAATGTGATACCCTACATTAACAAATTGAAAAATTAAAAACCAAAGGATCATCTCAATAGATGTAGAAAAAGCTTTTGACAAAATTCAACATCCACTTATGATAAAAGCTTCCCAGAATGTGGGCACAGAGGAGATATCCCTCAAAATAATAAACACCATATATGACAAAATAACATATTCAATGGTGAAAAGTTGAAAGCATTGCCTCTACGATGAGGAACAAGACAAGGATGCCCATTCTCTCAACAAAGTTTTGGCAGTCCTAGCCAAAGCAATCAGAGAAGAAAAATAAAAGGAATCCAAATTTTAAAGGAAGAAGTAACTGTCACTGTCTGCAGGTGGCATGATACCATTCATAAAAAATTCTAAAGATCCCACCAGAAAACTACTAGAGC
The DNA here is from genome assembly GCA_006408695.1 of Aepyceros melampus. Lineage (NCBI taxonomy): Eukaryota > Metazoa > Chordata > Mammalia > Artiodactyla > Bovidae > Aepyceros > Aepyceros melampus. Next base: position 87,349 of record SJXQ01001321.1, on the reverse strand, counting down.
TTATCAATAAATTCAGTAGAGTTGAAGGATACAAAATTAATATATAGAAACCTGCTGCATTTGTCTCTACTAACAACAAACTATCAGACAGAGAAATCAACTAAATAATTCTATTCATCATCATGTCAAAAAAAACAAAATATCTCAAAACAAACCTACTAAGGAGGTAGACTTCCCTGGTGGCTCAGATGGTTAAGCATCTGTCTACAACGTGGGAGACCTGGGTTCTATCCTTGGGTCGGGAAGATCCCCTGGAGAAGGAAATGGCAATCCACTCCAGTACTACTGCCTAGAAAATCCCCTGGACAGAGGAGCCTGGTAGGCTACAGTCCATGGGGTCACAAAGAGTCGGACATGACTGAGCAATTTTACTTTACTTTCAAGGAGGTAGAAGATATCTTGGACTGGAAGAATTAATATTGTTAAAATTATCATACTACTTAAGGCAATCAACAAATACAATGTAATCCCTGTCAAAATACTGATGGCATTGTTCACAGAACTAGGACAAATATTTAAAAATCTGTGTAGAAACACAAAAGATCTGAATAGCCAAAACGTCTTCAGAAAGAACAGAGCTGGCGGTAACACACTCCCTGACCTCAGACTATACTACAAAGTTATGCTTATCATACAGTATCATACATCACTTATGAAGATAAAATAGATTAAAGAACTAAGTCAAAGACTGAAAGCCATAACACTCCTAGAAAACACAGATAGAACACTCTGACATAAATTGTAGCAATTTTTCTTGACTTGTCTTCTAAGACAAAGGAAACAAAAGCAAAACTAAACAAAATGGGGCCTAATTAAACTTAAAAGCTTTTTTACAACAAATGAAACCACTGACAAAATGAAAAAACAACCTACTGAGTGAGAGAAAATATTTGTAAATAATATGACTGATAAGAGATTAATATCCAAAAATATATAGAGTTGATGCAATATCAATAAAAACAACCTGATTTAAAAAATGGGCAGAAGACCCAAATAGAAGTTTTTCTGAAGAAGACATACACATGGCCACTGTCACATGAAAAGACACTCAGCATCAGTAATCCCTGGTAGCTCACATGGTACAGAATTTGCCTGCAATGCAGGAGATGCAGGATTGATCCCTGGGTCAGGAAGATCCCCTGGAGAAGGAAATGGGTACCCACTGCAGTATTCTTGCCTAGAGAACTCCATGGACAGATGAGCTTGGCTGTCGACAGTCCACAGGGTTGCAAAGAGTCAGACGTGACTGAGTGACTAACAGCCTAATCATCAGAAATATGCAAATCAAAACCATAATGAGATATTACTTCACACCTGTCAGACAGCTATCATCAGAAAGAACATAAATAATAAATATTGGGGACGACATGGAGGAAAGGGAAAAGTTGGTGGGAATATAACCTGGTGTAGCCGCTATGGAAAACCTATGGAGGTTCCTCGAAAGCTAAAAATGGAACTACCATCAGTTCAGTTCAGTTAGACAGTTGTGTCCGACTCTTTGCAACCCCATGAGACTGCAGCACACCAGGCTTCCCTGTCCTTCACCATCTCCTGGAGCTTGCTCAACTCATGTCCATTGAGTCAGTGATGCCATCTAGCCATCTCATCCTCTGTTGTCCCCTTCTCTGTCTCCCTTCAATCCTTCCCGGCCTCAGGGTCTCTTCCAATGATAGTCAGTTCTTCATATCAGGTGGCCAAAGTATTGGAGTTTCAGCTTTAGTATCAGTCCTTCCAGTGAATATTCAGGACTGATTTCCTGAATCAGTCCAAGGGACTCTCAAGAGTCTTCTTCAACACCACAGTTCAAAAGCATCAATTTTTCAGTGCTCAGCTCTCTCTATAGTCCAACTCTCACATCCATACATGACTACTAGAAAAATCACAGCTTTGACTAGACGAACTTTATGTCAGCAAAGTAATGTTCCTGCTGTCTAGGTTGGTCATAGCTTTTTTTCCAAGGAGCAAGTATCTTTTAACTTCATGGCTACAGTCACCATCTGCAGTGATTTTGGAGCCCAACAAAATAAAATCTGTCACTGTTTCCATTGTTTCCCCATCTATTTGCAAGAAGTGATGAGACTGGATGCCATACTAGTTTTCTGAACGTTGACTTTTAAGCCAAATTTTTCACTTCTCTTTCACTTCATCAAGAGGCTCTTTAGTTCCTCTTTGCTTTCTGCCATAAGGGTGGTGTCATCTGCGCATTTGAGGTTATTGACATTTCTCTCAGCAATCTTGATTCCAACTTGTGCTTCATCCAGCCTGGCATTTCTCATAATGTACTCTGCATATAAGTTAAATAAACAGGGTGACAATATACAGCTTCAATGTACTCTTCCCAATTAGGAACCAGTCTGTTGTTCTATATCCAGTTCTAACTGTTGCTTCTTGACCTGCATACCAGGTTCTCAGAAGGCAGGTAAGGTGGTCTGGTATTCCCATGTCTTGAAGAACTTTCCACAGTTTGTTGTGATCCACACAAAGGCTTTGGCATAGTCAATAAAGCACAAGTAGATGTTTTTTTGGAACTCCCTTGCTTTTTGCTTTTTCGATGATCCAATGTTGGCAATCTGATCTCTGGTTCCTCGTCTTTTCTAAATCCAGCTTGAACATCTGGAAGTTCACACTTTGCATACTATTTAAGCCTGGCTTGGAGAATTTTGAGCATTACTTTACTAACATGTGAGATGAGTGCAATTGTGCGGTAGTTTGAACATTCTTTGGCATTGCCTTTCTTTGGGATTGGAATGAAAACTGACCTTTTCCAGTCCTGTGGCCACTGCTGAGTTTTCCAAATTTGCTAGCATATTGAGTGCAGCACTTTCACAGCATCATCTTTTAGGATTTGAAATAGCTCAACTGGAATTCCATCACCTCCACTACCTTTGTGCGTAGTGATGTTTCCTAAGGCCCACTTGACTTCACACTCCAGGATGTCTGGCTCTAGGTGAGTGATCACACCATCATGGTTATCTGGGTCATGAAGATCTTTTCTGTATAGTTCTTCTGTGTATTTTTGCCTTATGACCCAGCAATTCTACTTCTGGGTATGTATCTGGGAAAAACAGTAGTTCAAAAAGATAAGTGCACCCAATGTTCATAACATCATTATTTACAAGACAAGATAGGGAAGTAACCTAAGTGTCTATCAGATGAATGGATAAAGAAGATGTAATATATATACACAATGTAATACTGCTGCTGCTGTTGCTAAGTCGCTTCAGTTGTGTCCAACTCTGTGCGACCCCCATAAATGGCAGCCCACCAGGCTCCCCCATCCCTGGGATTCTCCAGGCAAGAACACTGGAGTGGGTTGTCATTTCCTTCTCCAATGCATTAAAGTGAAAAGTGAAAGTGAAGTCACTGAGTCGTGTCCAATTCTCAGCGACCTCATGGATTGCAGCCTACCAGGCTCCTCCGTCCATGGGATTTTCTAGGCAAGAGTACTGGAGTGGCAGCCATAAAAAGAATGAAATTCTGCCATTTGCCACAACATGAATGGACCTGGAGGGTATTGTACTTAGTGAGACAAATCAGAGAAAGAAAGAGAAACACTCTATGTTATCACTTATATATGGAATCTAAAAAATAAAAGAAATGAATGAATTAACAAAACAGACTCACAGATACAGAGAATGAACTACTGGTTACCAGTGGGGAGGCAGTGGGGCAACAGAGAGGTAGGGGATTAAAAGCACAAACTATGAAGTATAAAATCAGTAAGCTACCAGGATATATTATATAGCACAGGGGTTAGAGTCAATATTTTATAACAATTTTAAACACAGTACAATCTATAATAATTCTGAATCACTATGTTGAACATCTGAAACTAATATTATAAATCAACAATATCTCAATTTAAAAAATGATTTAAAAAAGAAATTCAAAGAAGATAGGAAAAGAAAGCTCACTACTGGAGGACTGTGATTAGTCAGATTTAGGAGAATTAATACTGTATTTGCCTTTAAAATAAATTAGCAGGCTGGGAAGATGAGGATTTGGCAAGTGAGTAGCAAGACCAGGCAGTGGTACACCTTATTATGAGTCCAGGACTTCTCTCAAACAGGTCATCTGTTGAGAAATATGCTGCTCATTGCCCTTTGAGAACAAGACCCATTTCCAATCCAAGGTAATACATGGAGATTCCACACTTTAGGTTGGTCCTAAGCTTATGAGGATTTAGGCAGCTAAAGAAAGCAGATGGGAGCTGGAAGGAGCTGTGTTATCTAGAAATTCTGAAGGAATTCAAGGAATTCACCTGAGAGAGAATGTCTGAATGGCTCTACTTCCTACTTATCCTGACACTGATGACCTTTCTTAAGCAATGAGGAATAAATCATGGCTTAACCATTTCTTCAAATGGTTAAGAAATCACTACTTCACCCAAATCCAAATGTTAAAAGGGCTAAAGTTATATCCATTATACCTGATATTCATTTTGACATGGACTATGCTGTGCTATACCTAGTCGCTCAGTCGTGTCCACCTTTTACGACCCCATGCACTGTACCCGCCAGGTTCCTCTGTCCATGGGGATTCTCCAGGCAAGAAGAATACTGGAGTGGGTTGCTATGCCCTCCTCCTGGGGATCTTCCCAACCTAGGGATCGAATCCAGGTCTCCTGCATCCAGGCAGATTCTTTACCAGCTGAGCCACCAGGGAAGCCCAACATCTGTTACGCCTCACAGGAAAAAACACTTAAAAGGAATTCATACAAATTAAGAGCGATCATCATGCATTATGGCTAATCATAATGAAAACTCATAGAATTGATGATGTTTTTCCTGGTAAAGAAACAGGTTTCTGAGTTTCGGGCTATCCCTAAAACTCCATGGTTTCATACAAAAATACATGAGTCAGAAAAAAAAAAAAAAATACATGAGTCAGTTCCTGTGAGGAGCAGAGTCTGTAACAAACTTCTATTCACAACTGCTTCACTTCCCTGTCATTAACAGATTAAACTTCCTTGACCGCACAATACCAAAAGAGGAAGGTGAAGGCGATCTGGCATATTAAAACAGCAGCAACCTTCTCCAAAGTCTGCTTTCATTTCTTTCTTTCTACTACTCTAAGAACCACAGCTTCACACTTTAACTGATCATACTATATACATCTGATACACAAGCCTTACCATTACAATACCTGAGGTAACAAGCAGAACTAACAACTCGTATTTAATAGGACCATTTTCAAAACACTTTAATGTTTAAGTGTTTTGAAAACTAATCCTGGTACTTCCCGGGTGATACAGTGATTGAGAATCTGCCTCCCAATGCAGGGGAAGCTGATTTGATCCCTGGTCAGGGGACTAAAATCCCACATGTCTAGGGGCAACTGCTGAGCGCTTGTGCTCTAGAGCCTGTGCTCTACAAGAGAGGCTCACATGCTGCAAAAAACCCTAATTCTGAAAGGGAAATGAGTGATGTCTTCCTTTCCAACACTAGGTGATCCAGAAAACTCAAGTCCAAAAGATTTCCACAGACAGTCTAAGCTGTATTACGTACTATTAACAAGTGGGTGTTACAAACCTTGTGATTCTAGAAACAAAATCAGCCATGTAAGTTAAAAAAAATTTTTTTTAAGCTATTTTCCTTTTGGCTTATATTTCTATTCCTACGAAGCAATGTATTTAGGAAAAGTGCCTTTTCCCAAGAGTTTTCCTCCTTTTGGATTTAATGGCTTGAAACCAACATTTACTCCTCTAATCAATTATCTTTCACTATTGATGCAGGGCTAAATCAGCCCTTATCCTTCTCACTAGTATCAGGGGTTGATCCGATGCAGCGGGGTCTGCTGGGATTCTCCCATGGGCGATATAAGGAATATTAAGTTGTTTAGAGGACCACAAGTGAACTGCAGTCACAACTGCCTGTGAAATCAGTTCTTATATTTAGAACTTCCTAAAAGTCTTGAGAAACCTATACGCAGGTCAGGAAGCAACAGTTAGAACTGGACATGGAACAACAGACTGGTTCCAAACAGGAAAAGGAGTACGTCAAGGCTGTATATTGTCACCCTGATTATTTAACTTATATGCAGAGTACATCATGAGAAACGCTGGGGTGGATGAAGCACAAGCTGGAATCAACATTGCTGGGAGAAATATCAATAACCTCAGATACACAGATGACACCATCCTTATGGCAGAAAGGGAACAGGAACTCAAAAGCCTCTTGATGAAAGTGAAAGAGGAGAGTGGAAAAGTTGGCTTAAAGCTCAACATTCAGAACATGAAGATCATGGCATCTGGTCCCATCACTTCATGGCAAATAGATGGGGAAACAGTGGAAACAGTGTCAGACTTTAGTTTTTTGGGCTCCAAAATCACTGCAGATGGTGACTGCAGCCATGAAATTAAAAGACGCTTACTCCTTGGAAGAAAAGTTATGACCAACCTAGGTAGCATATTGAAAAGCAGAGATATTACTTTGCCAACAAAGGTCCGTCTAGTCAAGGCTATGGTTTTTCCTGTGGTCATGTATGGATGCGAGAGTTGGACTGTGAAGAAAGCTGAGCGCTGAAGAACTGATGCTTGTGAACTGTGGTGTTGGAGAAGACTCTTGAGAATCCCTTGGACTGCAAGGAGATCCAATCAGTCCATTCTGAAGGAGATCAGCCCTGGGATTTCTTTGGAGGGAATGATGCTAAAGCTGAAACTCCAGTACTTTGGTCCCTCATGCGAAGAGTTGACTCATTGGAAAAGACTCTGATGCTGGGAGATATTGGGGGCAGGAGGAGAAGGGGACAACAGAGGATGAGATAGCTGGATGGCATCACTGACTTGATGGACGTCAGTCTGAGTGAACTCCGGGAGTTGGTGATGGACAGGAAGGCCTGGCGTGCTGTGATTCATGGGGTCGCAGAGAGTCAGACACGACTGAGTGACTGAACTGAACTGAAAAGTTCTGTAACTTTTATCCTGAGACTAATAGTTCTTCAAATTCTGCTTTTCACTTCCTTAACTCTCAAATCCCAGAATGAGGAAAGATAAAAGATAGGAAGTGTGCCTGGGAGGAACTGTGACTGGAAATTGGGCTCTTTTCTTCAAGTCATACTTCATGTATAAACACAGTGCCAGGATAAAACTTGTTATCAAGCACCTACCATGTGCAGCCTGTACTATTAAGAAAAGGCTGATAAATGTTGTTGCTAGTACATTTTGGCCTCAGGACATAGTCAGAACTTTCCCCTAAAGCAAGTATCTCAAAGATTGGTTGGTGAGGTAATTTTTCATGTATAATAGAATATTTATATTTTCTTACTGTGATTCTCTTAATGTGTTTTAATAGCTCACCAAATGCATGACCCAGATAATCATGATGCTGTGATCACTCACCTAGAGCCAAACATTCTGGAATGTGAAGTCAACTGGGCCTTAGGAAGCATCACCACAAACAAAGGTAGTGGATGTGAAGGAATTCCAGTTGAGCTATTTCAAATCCTGAAAGATGATGCTGTCAAAGTGCTGCACTCAATATGCCAGCAAATTTGGAAAACTCAGCAGTAGCCACAGGACTGGAAAAGGTCAGTTTTCATTCCAATCCCAAAGAAAGGCAATGCCAAAGAATGCTCAAACTACTGCACAATTGCACTCATCTCACATGCTAGTAAAGTAATGCTCAAAGTTCTCCAATCCAGGCTTCAGCAATACGTGAACCGTGAACTTCTAAATGTTCAAGCTGGTTTTAGAACAGCAGAAGAACCAGAGATCAGATTGCCAACATCCACTCGATCATCAAAAAGGCAAGAGCTCCAGAAAAACATCTACTTTTGCTTCATTGACTATGTCAAAGCCTTTGACTGTGTGGATCACAACAAACCATGGAAAATTCTTCAAGAGATGGGAATGCCAGACCACCTGACTTGCCTCTTCAGAAATCTGTATGCAGGTCAGGAAGCAACAGTTAGAACTGGACATGGAACAACAGACTGGTTCCAAATAGGAAAAGGAGTACATCAAGGCTGTATATTGTCACCCTGCTTATTTAACTTCTATGCAGAGTACATCATGAGAAACGCTAGGCTGGATGAAGTACTAGCTGGAATCAAGATTTCTGGGAGAAATATCAATATCGTCAGATATGTAGATGACATTACCCTTATGGCAGAAAGTGAAGAACTAAAGAGGCTCTTGATGAAATTGAAAGTGGAGAGTGAAAAAGTTTGCCTAAAGCTCAACATTCAGAAAACCAAGATCCAGTCTCATCACTTCATGTCAAATAGATGGGGGAAACATTGGAAACAGTGACTGATTTTATTGTTTTGGGCTCCAAAATCACTGCAGATGGTGACTGCAGCCATGAAATTAAAAGACGCTTACTCCTTGGAAGGAAAGCTATGACCAACCTAGACAGCATATTAAAAAGCAGAGACTTTGCCAACAAAGGTCAATATAGTCAAGCCTATGGTTTTTCTGGTAGTCAGGTATGGATGTGAGAGTTGGACTATAAAGAAAGCTGAGCACCGCAGAATTGATGCTTTTGGACTATGGTGCTGGAGAAGACTCTTGAGAGTCCCTTGGACTGCAAGAAGATCCAACCTGTCTATCCTAAAGGAAATCAGTCCTGAATATTTATTGGAAGGACTGATACTGAAGCAAAAACTCCAATACTTTGGCCACCTGACGCGAAGAATTGACTCATTAGAAAAGACACTCGTGCTGGGAAAAATTGAAGGCAGGAGGAGAAGACAACAGAGGGTGAGATGGTTGGATGGCTCACTGATTCAATGGACATGAGTTTGAGTAAACTCCAAGAGTTGGTGATTGACAGGGAGGCCTGGCATGCTGCGGTCCATGGGGTCACAAAGAGCTGGACACGACTGAGCACCTGAAATGAAGTGAACTGAAACCCATGACTTAAAGTGATTTCTATTTTGTAGTTCTACCTTTACACATATTACAGAAATTTTAAACCTGGTGTAAAATATAGGAATATAATAGTAAAAATTATGATGTGGAGTCCCCAAAAAAACCAAGTTTGGGAAATGGAGCTCTATGGCACTCTACTGTGGTGTTTGTTCTGGCTAACCTTTTCACTTAGGATGCCTGTTTTGGCTGGCCATGCCAACTTGTAGACACTAGTTTACTCTCAAGCCTTTTTTGGAGCACTTCTTTCTTTGCTTTTATCACATCCAGTTTCACTGTGTCTTTTTCTTCCTTTCTTCCCTTCTTCTGGAGGGCAGGGACTGCATTTTGCTCACTAAAAGAATAAAAAGTAATAGTAATAGCTATCACCGACTCAATGGACATTAATTTGCGCAAACTTTGGGAGACAGTGAAGGACAGAGAAGCCTGGCATGCTTCACAAAGAATCAGACACGACTTAGTGACTAAACAAGAAAAACACTTTGTAATTACTCTGTGCCAGGCTTTCTAGGTACTTTACAGACATATATATTAATTCCCATAATTATCACTGTTCTATAAGGTAAACACATTATCCTATTTTACAAAAGAGGATCCTGATGCAAAAAGAGATTAAGTAACTTGAGTACAGCCACAAGGAAAGGAAGAGGTGGAGCCAGATTCAAAATCAACTGGAGTCAGAGCACCAACTTTTAATCACTAAATAGGCTGCTCAGTCTAAGTAAATGTGGTTGAATGTTTGCTGATTGCTTTAAAGAACTTACCCAGTTCTGACAATGGGAACTAAATTCTATTCCCTTCCTACAAAGAGCAAAAAACCATTCTTTTTGCACCTAGATATGAATTGCAATTACCCTTTTATAAGGTCTCCACTTATAAATATGTTATCCACCCTTCCCGTGCAACTGTCCTTCCTCAGTAATGATGTTACACATCAGCACCTTTAGAGGAGGCCATGCACTTGGCTGGACTGCATTAATCTTCTGTTCCCTGTAGCAACACTGCTTCTGACACTTCAAAGGGAGCTGACATCACAGAAGAGATACCAGCACTCATTACAATACTACTACCCTGCAGGTCTTACTCTTCCCTCCCAAGCATCTATCCATCCATCCATCCAACATTTATTCAGTGCCATGTGCCAGGTACATGCAGTTCTAGGCATACAGTGATAAAGACACAGCCATGGTCCCTGACCTGCAGTTTATATCCAAGTGGCAGAGGGAGATGATATACAAGAAAAACAATTTTTCTTGGTGATATGTATTCTCAAAGAATAAAACAATAATATGATATAGATGAGAAGAGGTGCTGATTATTTTGGGTAGTCAGTGATATTTGAGTTGGGTCTTGAATGGTGTCCAGGAACCTATAAATGCTAAGAGTTCAGGGGAAGAAGATGCAGGAAGAAAGAACAGTAGGAACAAAGGCTATGAAGTGGGAACCAATCTCAGTGTTAACACAATTGAGAGTCTATGGGGGAAGTGAGGCGTCAGGTGTATAGAATCCAATACAGGTTGGGAAAGTAGGCCTTGGAAAGCAGCTTGATTTGTAGTCTAAGAGCAAAAGAAGACACTGGTAGGTTTTAGGCAAGTAACAGTATACTGGTCTGACCTGATTTACGTTTTTTAAAACATGCTGTATTTCAAACTATACCATAAGTATTTGTGATTCTATCAACCTTGCAGATGGTGGAGAGTCTTGCCTAATGCTACCTAATTGATAGGAAAGCTGGGATTAAGAGCCAAAAAAGCTAGATGGTTATTTTCCTAGCTGCAACTTTTCCTGTTTTCATTTTGGAGTCAGTAATGGGCACTTGAGAGAAGCAGTGATCAATTTACTTAAAAAAAAAAAAAAGCACTACCCATTCACTCTTCCACTTGCTATTGAGAATAAAATACATGCTAAGCACTTGACATGTATAAATCTAGTTTTGCAGGAGGCCTATGGGAAGATTGGGCTTCCCAGGTAGAGCTACTGCTTCAGAACCTGCCTGCCAATGCAGGAGACAAAAGAGATGAGGGTTCAATCCCTGGGTTGGGAAGATTCCCTGGAGGAGGGCATGACAACTCACTCTAGTATTCTTGCCTGGAGAATCTGATGGACAGAGGAGCCTGGCAGGCTACAGTTCATGGGTGGCCGAGAGTTTAACATGACTGAAGCCACTTAGCAAGCATGCACGCATGGGAAAATCTGCTAGGACTAGGGGCTTTAACCACTTTACCATTTTCCCCACCCCGGAACACTTTCTTTCACCTTTGGAAAGACATCACCGCATGAACACTAAGGAGTTAACACCAGAGATGAAAATTCCCTTTCCTCAAATGAAATTTATAGAAGAATGACTCTGGTCTCAGGAATGTCAAAATTTCAAATGTTGCACTCCCAGGAGGCTTTGCCATCTACTGAAGAAAAAGTATTGCAGTACAAACAAAGGGAGGCAAGGGAAGTTAACTGACTTCCAAACCCCAGGTGGAAGGAGACTCTTTCCATCCATTCTTTCAAGATCTGTCCCTATGTATAAAATTTTAAAAATCGTCATCAATGAATATAATGTAGCCAAATTTCTCTCCCAATTGTGATTTGTGGGGGGAGGGTGACAGGGAAGCTCACAGAGAAATCCATTTTTATGTTCACCAAGCACCAGCTGTTGCCTTTCCTGTATGCTGCCCTGTCTCATTAGACCTGGGAGTCCTCCTTTTTGCCAAATGGAAGATTCCAACTCATACAGCTAAAATGTTCTTTTATTTTTTGCTTAACTGCTGATTCTCATCCTTTGGCTTTCATCACTTTTAACAGACTGTCTTCTTCACACTAGGCCAATGTCTTCACACTAGGTTCTTCCTGTTGCTGCTGCTGCTAAGTCGCTTCAGTTGTGTCCGACTCTGTGCGACCCCATAGACGGCAGCCCACCAGCTCCGCCATCCCTGAGATTCTCCAGCCAAGAACACTGGAGTGGGTTAGGTTCTTCCTACTCTATTTTAATTTTCTGTTTGACCTGCATTTCTTCCTTCACTGTTTTGGGAGGGGGAGAAAGAATAAGGTTGGGACCTTGTCTTATCCATTATACTCCCATGCCTGGCAGAGTTGGAGCTTAAAATACTTTTGTTAGAAGAAAAAAATATACCTACACAGAATAATTACCAGTAATTTTCATTCTCATCCTGAGATGTTTGCATTGGTATTTGAGCCAGGTTTCACAACAGAAGACCCTAAGGCATTTAAAAATACTAATTAATCCTCACAATGATATTTTCAAGAGTGGCACTGTGGGTATCAGGATGAACTGAAGATTTAAGTGTTATTTGGGAAAGCATTCTTATTACTTCCAGGCAACCCACTCCAGTGTTCTTGCCTGGAGAATCCCAGGGACAGTTCAACCTGGAGGGCTGCCGTCTATGGGGTTGCACAGAGTCGGACACGACTGAAGTGACTTAGCAGTAGCAGCAGCAGAGCAGTCTACAGAGCTATTACCTAACCCTCACTCTTCTTTTAAGGACACTCAGGGTTTGCCTATAGGACTGAAATGATATACTATGTTTCCATGAAGCTTAGAACTGTGAAATTAAATATTTCCTGCCATATCAATAAACAAGGATGTAAAAGCCATCAGCGATTTCTGGCCTCCAAATGTGAATGAGGGCTTCCGAAAAGGGACACAATGCGTGTGATCTAGTAGATCACTCCCCCCCCCCCCCCCCCCCCCC
>SJXQ01001321.1:0-74618 GCA_006408695.1 Aepyceros melampus | reverse complement strand
TTGATTGACACCCCCCCCCCCCCCCCCCCCGCCACTCTCCATGGTGATTGCTGAGGAGCTCTGGGGTTGGGGGGTCAGGGGGGGAGGGAACAGTGAAGAAAAAAAAGAGCAAGATACTGGCCCCATACAGCTGAGATGCATATGAAGAAATGACTTCAATAATCTCATATTCTTGCATCTTCCCGTACGTAGAAGAGTGCTAAATTCCTTTAACTTGGTATCTGGTTTTCCTTACTTAACAATAATTGATGTTCAGTCTGCCTGCCCACTTTGTTGCAAACTTGTATATATCCTGACTCTCTCTTCTGCTTCCTCAGAGAAGTCTCTTGGGGCTATCTGAAATTCTGTCTCTGGGGCTTGGAGTCCTAACATTCCCACCAAGTAAAACACTCTACTTTCAGGTTGTGAATGTATTTGTAGTTGACAGAAACAAAGACATAGAAAAATGAGGTTCTGGTACTTTTTTTTCATAAAAACAATCCTTTGGGGGAATAAGGTCCATTGCACGCAAATGATCAGGGTTCAAAACCAGCTTCCAAAATTAAATTTAAAGCTTTAGTCATCTGGAAAACTTTCAGGGAATTGAAGTGTTCTTATAATGTCAAAACAGATTTTCTTGCCCAGGATAGAAGAATAGAGAATGACTACCTTGATTTCAGGCATTCAAAAATTTTCCACACATGTAAAGAAGAGAGATATAATACAAACAATGAACTAATTGGCGTTTGAATACTGACTTCACCACATCAGGCAAGATATTCATCTTCGAAAGCCTCAATTTTTAAAAATGGGGTAAAAATAGAACCTTCTTCAAAGAGTTGCTGTAAAGATTGTTCGTAACTATCCACGTAAATCACTTAGCATTGGGAGTTAACAAGGGCAAAATATTACCTAAAATAGGAAATAAAGGAGGAACAGTGAGGTCTCTTTTATCTATGCTAAACTTTGTCTGCAGAGGAGGGAAAAGAAATGTGTTGTCTGTTGGTGAATTTATTGCTTTGTGGTAGTAATGGATTTTCCTAAGCTGTTTCCCTCTGATTATTAATAATCCATGTACAGTAAAGAGCTATTGTTCTTCATTATGACTAACCAACCCTGCTGGAGGCATTGCTTATCTTTAGACCACAGCACATACTTCTTACTGGAAATACAAAGCAGGTGCCAATATCAAGAGCATGTCCAAGCTTCCTTCCTATTTTTCTTCCTTTATCTCTTACTCCTTGCTTACCCTTCAGTGCACTTTTCTCCTAGATCTGTTATCCTTCCCTACTTTCTAATGTATTTCCATATCCTATATAGTATCATCTTATCTAAACTGAATAACTTTCAAGATAAAATATGGGCCTCATCTCATTGCCTCACACATACCCCATAGACTGATTTCCTGACTGGGATTCAGTTTTTGGTTACTAGAATCCAAAAAGGGAAGTGTAATGCCACACACTACTTTGCATATCTCAGGATATGTTTGTGTGGTGTACTTAATCATACTACAGCTATTCTCTGAAACAGTATCTTTTTACAAGAAATTGACAGTATGGTATGTCAGAGTTAAGGGTCATGGAGCAGAGGATAGATTATATACTTAAAGGAAGAGAAATTAAGTTAGGCTTTTTAACACAGGAAATCTTTAGAACACAGAGAAAAACCAAAAATATTTATGTCTGGAAGGTTTCTAAACTATCCCAAACAAGATTATATAAGGCACATATATTCATTCTAAATATATCATCACAGGAGCACACACAAGATTATACTTGTAAGGGGAACTCCAATCAGGCTATAGTAACCATTGAGATGTTCAGCTATTTGCCCCCTCAGGGATAGAAACTCTAAACAGACACCAAGTTTCATTCTCTCAATTAAAAAGTGGAAGTAACTGTTTTCTTATCATATTTTAAGAGACAAAGACCAGGTCAATCAGAGAAATGAGAAGTTACCAAAGGTAGGAGGTGTGTATGGAAGTGTGTTGTATGTGCGGGCACTAGGCGTTGAGTTGAGCATGACTAGAGTCGTGTCTGACTCTTTGCAACCGCCAGGCTCCCTGTCCTAGGAATTCTCCAGGCAAGAACACTAGAGAGGGTAGCCATTCCCTTCTCCAGGGGATCTTCCTGACCCAGGGACTGAACCCAAGTTTCTTGCATTTTAGGCAGATTCCTTACCATCTGAGCCATCAGGGAACTTGGTCAATGCTAAAGATCAACCCCAGTCATTCATTCAGAACTCTAACTATCCAAGATTTGATTTGAACCCTTCAAAGGAAGTAGGTAAGTCAGAGAACATGAAACAGTTAAGACATTCAAACCCCTTCTTTGTGATAAGTCCTAAGGAATTGGATTAAGAAGCAGACAAAAGGGTTCTGGTTATAAGCTTAGATACACCTCACCCCTGATCCAACCATCTGATATATAGCCCTTACTCCGTACAGGGGGTCTCCACCTTCAAGACAGTTTCCAAGTACCTGCCAACTATTGAATGAACCACTTTCCCCATCTGCAGAGGCACAGGAGCTCTTTACTAGAGAAATTTCCTTCAGAGTAGGAGCAATGACTTTACTATCCATGGATATCCACACTATCCATCTTTAGTGTGCAGAATGATTAGACCTGAGAGCATCTTCAAGTTCCTCGAGTCCAACAGTGACCAACAGAATTTTCTTCAATGTTGGAAATATTTTCTATCTTTGCTGTCCAACAGGGTAGCCACTGGCATTGGGCACCTGAAATATGAGTACTTCTGAGGAACTGCATTTTTTTTTTACTTCATTTAAATTGAAATAGTTACATGTAGTTTGTGCCTACAGACAGACAGCAGAGCTCTAAACCAAGAACTGCAAATCAAATGTCCATAGAGGTCAGGCAGGTAGAGGAAGGGAAAAGAATCTCACTGGCTCCAGCTGACTATTGCTGTGCAGGAAACTCAGGCTGTTGTTGCCAGATTGTCACTTTTTCAAATTAAGCTGAAAATTGAATTTTTTAATTTGGCAAGTAAATTAAAAAAAATAATTTAGATCAATTTATGGGCCAAACCATGTTTTCAGGCAGTTTGTAATCTGTAATCTAGGCCATCTGTCACCCTTTAGGCTCAAAGAACTGGGCCATTCTGCTGGTTAGTAGTGACCCAAGATTGAAATCCAAGCCTTCTGATTCGTCTTTTTTTGGTATATGGGATTTTAGTTCCCAAATCAGGGATCGAACCAGCAATCCCTGCAGTGGAAGCAAGGAGTCTTAAATGCTGATGGCCAGAGAAGTCCCTTCTGATTATTCTTCTGATACTCTTTCTAGATTTTATGAAATCAACCATATCTAGTGATGGAGGTGGCAGCAACATCAGGGACAAATGGTCCTTTGTCAGAAGGTGTTGAAATTCATGGTTTATACATTAAGGACACACAGTTCCTATACACTGGGCTCTATGGGCAACATTCTGAACTAGGAGCCAGCAGGGCACAAAGAAGAAATAGTTTACAGGATAGTCAGACCCATAAACAATAAGCAAAGTAAGGTTTGTTACAGTGAACACAAACCACCTAAGCAGGAGTCCAAAAGCACTGACAGCTGGCAGAGGAAAGGAAGAAAGAGATTTGAGCCAGAACTTCCAGGCTGAGTCTCAATGATTATGAGGGTGGGAACCATTATTCAAGAATATTACAGGGCCTCCTTTTATCTTTGAGGCATTATATGTACAGTCTCCTCTGCTGGCTTTTCCTTCTCTGGATCATGTCTTAATGTAAAGAGCCCCAAGGAGTTTAGTGGCCTTCCTCTCTCCCACCCCGCCAAGAATATGTTTTAATACATAAACATTTAACAGCACAATAGGTAAGTCAAAATTGCCCAATTTCAAAACTTCACCAGCATTCTTAAATTTACTTTTTATTCCTTGATTAACAAAGAAAAACAGGACTTCCCACAGAGGCCTTCCTCTCTATCTGCACTCTCTTCTTAGGTGATTTAGGAATAAACCACTACATTTATTATCTCTCTTGAGTTTTCCCTTGATTTTCATATTTAACTTCTCAACATCTTTACCTGGACAGTTAACAAACTTATCAAAACTAGTATGTTTAAAAGAATAGAATGCCTTCCAAATATTTTTTCTGAGGAGTCATCTTGGGTTCCATTCTTTTACATACACTTCATATCCAATTTGGCAACAAGTCCTGCAAGTTCTAGTTTCAGAATACATTCTGAATTTAATTCTTCCATTTCACTGTCACCTCTCCCTTGGCCTACTGCAACAGCTGCCAAACAGGTCTGGTCTGACCACTTGTACCCTTCTCTATCCAGGCACCAAGAATGATTTTCTAAAACTGTAAATGAGATTTGTCACTCCTTCTTAAACCCTCCAGTAACCCAACAGTTAAGCTCTCACGTTGGGCTAAGCTATGCTTGATCAGGCCATGCCACTTCTCCATCATAGACCACTCTGGCTCTTGTTATTCCCTTTCTGATCCAAGCATCTGACTTTCTCGCCTTTTCCTTCTTTAGATACCTTCCCGTTGGTTTTCTCAACCTAGAAAGCTCATTCCCTAGCTTCCCTCTTTTCTGGGATTTTTGCAAACCCGGCCTCCTCTGATGAGCCCTATCCAATTTAGAGTGGCCCTCCCCTGATCTTCTGCACTTCCCTTGTGGTTCAGCTGGTAAAGATTCTGCCCGCAATGCGGGAGACCTAGGTTCGATCCCTGGGTTGGGAAGAGCCCCTGGAAAAGGCAACGGCTACCCACTCCATCGGAGAAGGCAATACCAACCCACTCCAGTACTCTTGCCTGGAAAATCCTATGGACGAAGGAGCCTGGTAGGCTGCAGTCCACGGGGTCGCTAAGAGTTGGGCACGGATGAGCGACTTCACTTTCACTTTTCATTTTCATGCATTGGAGAAGGAAATGGCCACCTACTCCAGTGTTCTTGCCTGGAGAATCCCAGGGACGGCGGAGCCTGGTGGGTTGCCGTCTATGGGGTCGAACAGAGTCGGACACGACTGAAGCGACTTAGCACCCACTCCATTGGGTCGGAAAGAGTCGGACATGACTGAGCGACTTTCACGTTCCTCTTATCTTCTACCACTTCACCTGATATTACTTCTTTTGGGGCATTTCTTACTTGCTGATATCACCTTATTGATTTACTTCTTAAGTTACTCCCGGACTCGAAAAATTCACGTAGCCACGTCTTTCGTGGACCAAGGGATTTAAGAAGCTAGTTCTCATTATCTTAGAAAATCTCAGTATCGTGCAGGGTACTCGTATGTGTCAACCTTCCTCGGCTAGACGCCTCGCCTCCGGATTTGCCCCTATTAATCTCCCATTCATCAATACATTGGGGGAATCCAAAGGATTCAGAGATGGGCCCCAAATCGGCATTTCAGCGTTCCCAAACCTGGCCCTCACGCCGCTTCCTTTAGCATGTTCGTGAGGCGAGCGGCGGTGACACCAAGCAGCCCTCGCGAGGCTGGGGTCACACAGACTCGTCTCCTAGCAACGTCGTCCCCCCCCCCCATCTCATCCCTGCCCCTGAGGAGTCCACCCCTTCCCCGTTTCCCGCGCCAGGAGTCGGCGTCTCCATCCTCAACACTCACTCTGCGTCAGTCCAGCCTTCCCCCACCCACAGAAGCACCGCAGCCTCCGGCAGGCTGGGAGGAGGCGGCGCCGGGAGCGCAGCTGAGCGGCGGCGGACTGAGCTCTCTAGCAGGTCTGGTAGGCCAGACTGGACCAAACCACCGGATGCACTTCTGTGGGAGCATTAGTCCCAAGTCGAGGGTAGGCTCGACCCTTCGTTAAACTTCAAACTCTAGATCACGCTCCGCCGTATACCCAACAAGAAAGCCAAACTCATCCTTTTTTTAATTCTCTTTTCCACTTTTCGTTCTCCTCTCGCCACCCCATTCCAACGAAAAAAATGGTCCACTCCATCTCTTCCTAGCCCTCCCTCCGCGTTGCTAAGTCTTTGCCCTTACTTGGCGACTGCTTCGGACGTCTTTGCGTACGTTATGACGCAAACTGCCACTCGTTCCCTCCTCTCTCCTTTCCTATTCCGCCCGCCGAAGCGGGCGGCCTGCGGGGTTACCGGAAGTGATGATGCAGGAGGCGATGGAGGGGGCGGGGCTTCGGGGCGGCCGCCGCTGGTGGGCGGCAGAGAAGGGGAGGCGGCGGCAGTGGTGGGAGAAGAGGCGGCGGCGGCGGCGGCGGAGGGGGTAGGGAACCTGGAAACGCGAGCGGCGATGGTAGGTGTTTTGGACCCGCCGGGCCGCCGTCGTTTCCAGAAAGGGTTTGACTGGAGGAACCTCTGGAGCAGCTGTGAGTTTGAGGGGGGGTTTGAGGAAAAGGGGAGGCTTTGGGAGATGAAGGGGCGGGGGTTGGGTACCTTCGAGAAAAGGAGGGGGGGGGGAAGGGGAGGCGTGGAAATCAGCTCCTTGTCTGGACTGGTCCCGCTGGAAGGAGAGGCTGTGAGGGGAGCTTGTGGCGTGTCAGCCGCAGGGCTCAGAAAACTTACCTACTGTCCCTGCCTCTTCACCGCCAGCACCCCTCAACCCAGGGCCTGGGGCTCTGGGGGCCGGAGCTGCCCTGGAGGGGGGTACAGACTCTGGTCCTCTGCGCCTTGTAAGCGCCGTGAGGTAGGAGCCCAAACGAGAGGTGGTGGGTGAATATCCAGCTCCCTCCGCCCTCATCCAGCTCCCCACCCCCATCTTCCTCTTTAATCATTAACAGCCCTGGAATTAAGGGGCTCAGACCTGAAGTCCTTCCTATGCACCTTTGCTATATACGATAACCATCTGTGCCTGAGGTGATGGGGCTGGAAGCTTTGCCCGTATCCTGTATAGGAAGTGGGACAGAGTGACAAATGTATTGTTTTTTTTTTCCCCATTCCCCCCGCCCCCCGTCTTCTCCTGTGCATAAGCCCTCCTTTCCACTTTAATTCTCCGTGACTAGGTGGTAATTGTGGTGGTTTTTTTTTTTTCTTTATTGCTTGGTATCTTGGTTACCTCTTTTGAATTTGGTGTTTCGCCTCCATCCCAGGTCTTAACTGCAAGCTTTGTAATACTTCAGTTACAAGCTGTCTGTCTTTGGGAGTACCTCTCAATCCGTGGTTGCTCCCGATTAAATGAGTGTTTTATCCTCTGAATACTGGAATTCCAGAGCCCTTGCAAGGATTCCTAAAGGCATCATAGCCCAGGAATCAAGGTCTCTTGCTCTAAATACTTTATGTGTGAGGAATTTAAATGTTGTCAACTCTTTCTAAAATGATTTGATGTTAGGCTAATTCTAGATTTCTTGTTTCTCTCCACCCACACTTCATGATGCACTTTGGAGAACAGAAAACTCTGTATTACTCTTTTGTTTCTACAATTGGACAATAGCTCTCTTACTTTTTCTTTTGTGTGTCTGGCACACAAGTCTTCAGTGACACATTTGGCTTGTGCAGATTTCCATCTTATTTATTTAGCTTATTCTTTGTGTATAGGTGGTCTTACATGAGACAGCATGATTTGCTTAGTTTTCTTTCAGGGAAGAATACAAACCAGTAACGGATGTGAAAAAATTATTTAGCAAAGAATGATTGGAAAAGAAGATCTCTTTGTTGATGTTTTGTTGGTTTAAGGGGGAAAAAAGTACTGCTTCTTTAGCCTGTAGTATGGATTTCAGAGCGAAGTGTAATGATTCCTACTTTGGTGTTGATATTTTCTTTGGAAGTCCTTTTGAGTCTGGAACTGTTTTCTAAATAACTTGAAGAGGTGGTCCCCAAATTTTAGGGATCCTTTGATGATTAGAAAGTGTCTGTAAATCCTGTCCCTCTGTAACTGAGTTTATGTGCATATTGCTAGAATTATCATAACGGGTTCCATCCTACTCATCAGGGCTTTCAGGCCTGATAAAACAATATTTAATGCTTTCATTGTACAAGTAACAGCATGTTTGGATGTTTCACAGAAATGCAACAAAAGAAAAAAGTGACTACTGTTCTCACCTTAACTGATTTGGAATCATTGAATAAAAAGTCCAAACTTCATTCATTCAACAAACATTTATTGACAGGCTACTAGTTGCTAGCCAGTATTTTAGGCAGTGGGCCTACAAAGAGGAACATAGCAATAAGGTCCATGCTCTCACAGAGCATACATTGGAGTGGGGTGGGGACAGATACATAACAAATTGGATTTTGATAAGAGCTGAAGAAAATCACTCTTTTCTGTGATTGTGAGTGCTGTGATAGGAAGTGTCTGACTGGGATACAGTCTAGACCTTTCTGAGAAGGCAGCACTGAAGTTGAGCTTTAAATAAAAAGGAGCAGTCTTGCAAAAATACAGGAGGACCTTTCCAGGTTTAGGGACTAGCTAGTGCAGAAACACTTACTCCTTGGAAGAAAAGTTATGACCAACCTAGATAGTATATTCAAAAGCAGAGACATTACTTTGCCGACTAAGGTCCGTCTAGTCAAGGCTATGGTTTTTCCTGTGGTCATGTATGGATGTGAGAGTTGGACTGTGAAGAAGGCTGAGGGCCGAAGAATTGATGCTTCTGAACTGTGGTGTTGGAGAAGACTCTTGAGAGTCCCTTGGACTGCAAGGAGATCCAACCAGTCCATTCTGAAGGAGATCCGCTCTGAGATTTCTTTGGAAGGAATGATGCTAAAGCTGAAACTCCAGTACTCTGGCCACCTCATGCGAAGAGTTGACTCATTGGAAAAGACTCTGATGCTGGGAGGGATTGAGGGCAGGAGGAGAAGGGGATGACAGAGGATGAGATGGCTGGATGGTATCACTGACTCGATGGACTGAGTGAACTCCGGGAGTTGGTGATGGACAGGGAGGCCTGGCGTGCTGCGGTTCATGGGGTTGCAAAGAGTCGGACACGACTGAACGACTGAACTGAACTGAGTGCAGAAACTGGGCTGGAGTATGGCAAGTTCCAAGGAGTAGGAAGAAAGGGATGATGAAGAGGAGGTCGGGGAGGATTAGGGTAGGAGTAATAGCTAGAGCCTCATGATCAAAGAGAAGAGTGAAAAGAGTCTAGGTCAGAGAGATGGAGGCTGAGCTCAGAATACTATGTTATGCTAAGTCGCTTCAGTCGTGTCCGATTCTGTGCGACCGCATAGATGGCAGGCCACTAGGCTCCCCAATCCCTGGGATTCTCCAGGCAAGAACACTGGAGTGGGTTGCCATTTCCTTCTCCAATAGGTAGGCAAAATAAGAGCAAAAAGGAGAGGATATAGAAAATGATGTTCCTATTAATTCTGTTGGTTTTCCTAGAGTCTTGCCACATACTATTTTAAAGATACTCTTAGAATATTGTCTGGAGAAGGGAACAGCTACCCACTCCAGTATTTTGGCCTGGAGAATTCCATGGACTGTATAGCGAGCGACTTTCACTTTACTTAGAGTATTGTAGGGGAAAAAAGGTCATCCTGCTGAGAGTGGGAGAGGAGGAGGCAGTGGTCATCTGGGTCTTTTCTGGCAGATGAATCTCAAGCCATGAGTTAGGAATTCAGTGGGATGTTCAATTGAGTGGTTGCCTTTTTCCTTATAGGATTTTGTCTTATGTGCTTTTTAAAATTGCATAATGGGTACCCCAAATGTGTTCTAGTATATGAATCCTCTTTTGCTTCTAGCTGTGAATTTAGGGCTGAAGATTGGGCAAATGATAATAATATGCCCCTGTTGGTCTACAAGAGGACCATTACAATCTTAAGTTTGAAGTTGATTTTCGTAGGAAGGCAGATTTTATGTTGCGCTATTTCCATTTTTGTCTGATCTGCCTGATGACTAATAACATTAAGCTGAGGTGTGTGTGTAGGTTGGTGCTAAAAGTTCACTCTGGATTACATTAGATAAGTGACCATTGTGGGCATAATCCCACTCTGTCTGCATCTTTGGGCTGGCATGTAACCAAGTGATATAACCCACTTTTGCTTTCTGTTGGGCCCATTCATCTC
The DNA here is from genome assembly GCA_006408695.1 of Aepyceros melampus. Classification (NCBI taxonomy): domain Eukaryota; kingdom Metazoa; phylum Chordata; class Mammalia; order Artiodactyla; family Bovidae; genus Aepyceros; species Aepyceros melampus. Next base: position 64,692 of record SJXQ01001321.1, on the reverse strand, counting down.
TAGTAGCCAGTTGCTTCTCAGCCTCACCTTGACCAGACTGTCCACTTGAGAGGCCCAATCGGGACTCCTTCTTGATTTGGCCCTGTTGAGCCAAATGTTTCAGTGGGCTGAAACAGTTAGAATATGCTGTTTTCTTCTTTTGAATACAACAGTGACTAGTGTGTTCTTTGAGTGAATTGGCTCTTTGAGCTAGGCAGTTGAGAGACTTAAATGTTGCTTGGGCTGTTTGTAGTAAAGTTAGTATCAGAAATGCGATGTAAAACTTTTTTGTGTTTCTGAAAAGTGAATCAGAAATTTGGACTTGTCACCTGTTTTAAGTTCTAGCATGGGTAGATGGATTTTCAAAAGTAACTTGAATAGTCCTGGGGGTAATGAAGGGGTTGGAGTTGAGCCTGAACTGATATACTGAATCCCAACTTGAATGTAAATAGAAAGTTTTTGGTTAGCAAGCAAGTAAACAGCTAGAATTAGGCAAGCAATAGACTCTACCCTTTATACTGCAGAGTAATTCAAAGAACTGAGAATTGATTATATTTGGGGGCTTCCCTGGTAGCTCAGATGGTAAAGAATCTGCCTGCAGTGCAGGAGACCCGGATTCAATCCCTGCCTGCATTCAGAAGATCCCCTGGAGGAGGGCATGACTACCCACTCCAGTATTCTTGCCTGGAGAATTCCATGAACAGAGGTGCCTGATGGGCTACAGTCCATGGGATTGTAAAGAATCAAACATGACTGAGTAACACTTTCACTTACACATACACACACACAGACTTCCCAGGTGGCTCTAGCGGTATACAACCTGCCTGCCAGTGCAGAAGATGGAAGAGACTCAGGTTCTATCCCTGGGTCGGATCCCTCCCCTGGATCCCCTGGAGGAGGGCATAGCAACCCACTCCAGTATTCTTGCCTGGAGAATCCCATGGACAGGACCCTGGTGGGCTGCAGTCCATCAGGTTGCACAGAGTTGGACAGGACTGAAGCTACAGCGCACATGTGCACACACACACACACATACACACACAGATGCACACATGTGGCTTTGGTCTAGGTTGTATCCTAATATTGGATTTTAATCTAGCTAATGATTATTAAGCTGTCCACTATTCATCTTCAGTTATAACTCAAGTATGAAAATACCCTGTAGGCTGAAATTTCATCAGTCAGTTTGGAGACTGGTGGCTCTCATTTGTGAAATGAGTTGGATAGGTAGGAGGGGAACTTGAATACAGGGAGAAGCCATTGACTCCTGCATTAGCCACTAATTGTGTTTGGGGAAAGAATCTACAAACCTAAATGAATTTAGATTCTCAGAGCTGACTGGCCTTTTGATCTAGAGTACCAGTGAGTTTGTTAAACTCCTGGGACTTTTGGACAAACTCATCTGAAAGAAGAGTTGATGCCACTTACTTTTGGAGTTGTCGGTTTGCATTGCATTAGATGACTTAAAATTAATCTGATTTTGCTACTGTTTTGTGCTGCAGTAAGAAGAGCTAATTGTACACTGGCTGCCAGTTGTTTTAAGGTGAAAATGTGGTAACTCTGAATGAAACAATGGTAATTACGTGGTGACTCCTGTTCCCTCAGCTCTTGATTACTTACAGCTACCTCTTTGTGTCTATTTACAGATGTTGATACCAGTGAACCAGGATCAATTCTCCCTAAATGTCGGAACAATGTTCTGAAGCTCTCTGCACAATGGACCAGAGTGTTTCATTGAGTTAGTGTCTTTCAATTCAAATCTAGTTTTACCAGTTCTTAAATCTATTTTTCTCGGTGATGGAGGAACCTACTTATTTTGGGGGGGGGAAAGGAGATTACTACAGCACCTGTTTTATTCAATTAGTGAATGATTACAAGTAAGAACTTAGCATATTAATTATCTGAAGTGGCTCAAACTAATCTTTTGAAGTTGTGATATGTAGAAAGGGGAAAATGGGAGGGGAGAAATGCCAAATCTTCTTTAAGATGAAACTATTTAAATACCATACATCAAAATAGGGAAGCTCAGTAAAGGGATCTTGAGGTGGTGAATAGCCCTTGTACCAAAATAAATCATTATGGTCAGTGAGTGCCCTGATACTAACCTGATTATATGAAAAAAGTAGGCATCATGTTGATGACTGCTGACTTCCTGAGGGCCTGTCCTTGCTCAGCAGCGTCCTTTGACTGAGGTGTATTGTTGGGTTTTGGGCTGGATTGCATCATGGAAGCTTAGGTTGCATACTGCTGCAATGCATAATCCTTGTTCCTGTTCTCCCTGCTCTGCTGGAGGATTCAGCCTCAGGACCTGGGGACTGAAAATGATTCTGTCACCAAGGCCTGAAAATCCAGACCAATACATGACTGACCAAGGATCTTGGGTAGCATCACTGCATAGTGTAGGACTTGTCATTTTTGCCTTAATCTCTGCTGGTCAGTCTAGGATACAGTGTTTTGGAAAAACTTGCTCTCATTATTTTAAAAGTAGATCACTTCCATCATATCAAGATCACAGGGTTTGGTTATAGCTCTTAGCTCTTTTTGGTTGATGAAGTATTTGGATTCTGCAATGTTTGCCTAAAAGTGAGTGGGTATGTGACCTATAATTTTGATTCTGAACAAGACTCAAGTCATAGCATTTACTATATTGAATGCATTTAATTCTTTGTCCAGCTAAGAATAAGCAGGAAGAAGACCCTCCAAGAATCTTAGAATATCTAGCATGATAATTTTTCAAACTGGGCTATGTAGAGCCCTTTCAGGGGTCATTTCTGGAGTATATCTGTTGTAGACATGGAAAACCCCCTCATCTTGGTGTCTAGCTTCCATTTCACTACTCCTGCTACCCACCACCACACCCATGTTTGACTCTGCTAAAGTTGCTATTACATTGGGTTTCCCCATAAGATTTCAGTTGATCAGAATGTTTTGAGGCTGAAAACAGATCAAAAAGCAGAAGGTAAATGGGAGTCTATAAAGGTTAGCAAACTTGCTTAAAGTTACAGAGAAGGTACTGGTAGGTATAGGACTTCTCTGCACTGATTTTGTTTTCTCCTTTACACTGCCTTAAATATATCCTTGTAGGCACTCAGTAGAGTTTGAGTTTAATTGAATCCTTGGTGTTTGGTCTCTTCTATATGCTGTCCAGAATGCCTTTGCAAAATGCTGACCTGCATATTCCCATTTCCAGTGACCTGCCTTGGAATATGAACAGGAAAATCCAGGTGTATCCATGGACAAAACATTTTTAGAATGGCTCTGTGAAAATATCTACAATTGCTTTGTTCTTAAAAAAAAAAAAATCTGTGAAACAAATTTGTTTCCATTTAAACATTTACTTTATATCTACTTGATGACTACCTAGTGGCTGCCTGCTCAATCGTCCGACTCTTAGCAACCCCATGGACTGCAGCCTACCAGGCTCTTCCGTTCATGGGATTTTCCAGGCTGCCTTCTCCATTAAACAGGAAGGGAAGGCAAGGAATACCACTCCAGTGAGGGTGCCGGGACTCTAGCAGCATGTGTTCTGGGTAGCAAGATTATAGACATGCTAGAAGTTCCAGATTCTCAGAGTGGTGACGTTTTCTTTATTCTAAGTGAGTACAGTTCAAAAGTAAGGAGTGATGTGTTCATTTTAAAGGATGTTTCTGTGATTCTTTTTCTCCTAGTAAATTAGTTTTTCTTTGAAATAACTAGTCATTTGTCCAGTCATTTACTCAAAACAATTGGTTATAGCTAATGTCAATGGTAGGAGAATTTTGCTTGGGGTTTACTAACCTTATATGAAGGAGAAAAGTCTAAAGACCTTTCCAGAGACATTTAGATATTTGGGTTCAGTTGCTCGGGAGGAGAACATTTCAGGAAGCAGGCCTTTGGGAGTGCAGAGTGGTGGTAGTGATGATATTGTGGGCCATGTGCACAGGGTGAAGAGAAATTCCATTAGTTGTCCAGCTGGGAAAAGGTAGAAATTGCTAACAGTGACACTTGATAGGAGAAGAGTGGGTCAGGAAGGAACAGGCCCACAAGGTTGCCCAGTGCTGGACAACACCATTTACAAGGAAGGGAATGGGGACTTTTGGAGTTGGGTAATCCAGTGCCCCTGACCAGGTCTCTGATGATAGTACTCTCTCCCCTGATTGAAGAGTGTGTTTGTTCCTGATGGGAAGGGATGAGTGCATTGATGCAGTGTCTGGTTTGACCAGATTGGTGTTCAAGATTGACTAGTTGGTCATGATTGACTGCTTAAGCCTAACTTCTTTGAGATCTCTCTTTTGACTTTTGTTTTTGACAAATAGGAAGTTGGCAAACAAGAGGGAGTGTATTGTTCCTGGGTCCGTTAGAGTTTGAGTTAAGTACATAGTACTGTGTGGTAGTGATTGTCATTTAACACTGTCTATTATCCAAGGGAACAGTTAGATGTAAAATATTGAGGTAATTCATGATTCTCTCATGGGGACTAAATGTGAGTTGGTTACCACAACTAAAATAATTAAAGAAAATATATTTTGACTTCATATTTCTGTAACATTATATGGTGTCTTTAGCAGATCACATTAAATTGTTAGTCTTTTAAAAGAAATTTTGTTCTACCAGATACTTGTGAATCTGACATAAGGCCAGATTTTCTTCTAGCGCTGAAAATGGCAAGTACTGCTCTGAATTGGTGACAGCTACAGATTTAATGATTAGATCAAGGGAGGTGGCTTCAATTAAATAAATATCAGTTAAGTTGGTTGTAATATGGACCTCTTCTCCTGAGGTTAATTATGCTGTCCCTTCAACAGTTCTCTGACATCACTGAGAATCCAGCAATTCACTTCTGACACAAACTGCCTGGAGTTTGTGCAGATCCCACAGGTTAATGACTCAGTCTCAGGAGACTGCCCCACTTCAAGTGCCAGCCGCAAGTATCAGGTTGTCTCAAATTTCCCCTTGCACTTTTGCCTGGCAGACCTCAAATTTAGGGGTTCCCAAGACCACCCTCCCCCACGATGGATAATTTGCTAGAACATATGACTCATTTAGCTGGTAAAACATGATATTTATGATATAAAGGCTACAACTCAGAAACAGCCAAATGGAAGACCTGAATAGGGCAAGATTTGAATTAGGGGCACAGAGCTTCCATGTCCCCTCTGGGCATGCCAGCCTCCCAGCATATCAGTGTATTCACCAATCCTGAAGCTCCCCTGTGTGCTAAGTTGCTTCAGTCATGTCTGACTCTTTGCAACCCTGTGGACTAGCCTGTCAGGGTCCTCTGTCCTCTGTCCATGGGATTCTCTAGGCAAGAATACTGGAGTGGGTTGCCATGCCCTTCTCCAGGGGATCTTCCCAACCCAGGGATCAAACCTGCATCCCTCACGTCTACCTGTATTGACAAAGGGGTTCTTTACCACTTGTGCCACCTGGAAGCCATAAGCTCCCCCAGTTCAGTTCAGTCACTCAGTCATGTCCTACTCTGCAACACCGTGGACTGCAGCACACCAGGCTTCCCTGTCCATCAGCAACTCCTGGAGCTTGCTCAAACTCATGTCCATTGTGCTGGTGATGCCATCCAACCGTCTTATTCTCTGTCATCCCCTTCTCCTCCCGCCTTCAATCTTTCCCAGCATCATGGTCTTTTCCAGTGAGTCAGACCTTCACATCAGGTGGCCAAAGTATTGGAGCTTCAGCTTCAGCATCCATCCTTTCAATGAATATTTAGGACTGATTTCCTTTAGGATTGACTGGTTTGATCTCCTTGCAGTCCAAGGGATTGTCAAGAGTCTTCTCCAACACCACAGTTCAAAGGCATCAATTCTTTGGCGCTCAGCTTTCTTTATGGTCCAACTCTCACATCCATATATGACTACTGGAAAAACCATAGCTTTGACTATACGGAAGCTCCCCTAGCCTTGTTTCAGTTTCAGTTGCGGTTCCTTTATGTAGGCATAATTTATTAAAGTATTGACCTTTGTTGATGAAACTTCAGTCACCTTTCCCTTCCTTAAGGGCTAAAGCTGGGACTGAAAGTTCTAGTCATATGCCTGGGCTTTCTGACAAAGGTAGCTTCTCTTCAAACTATCAAAAAGAAACTCAGGTGTGGTCCAAACCCTGCTCCTTAATGAATAACAAGAAGTCTATCTGTAAAGGAATTCCAAGGGTTTTAGGACCTTTGGTAGTAACTAGGGAGAAAGACCAAATATGTTTTTTATCATACCACATTAGTACTCCAGTTGTTTCCCAAAAGTAGGAATAAGGTTGTGAGTGTGCTCAATTGCTCAGTCCTGTCCACCTCTTTGCAGCTCTTTATGATCTTGTGCACTATAACCCAGTCTCTTCTCTCCATGGAGTTCTCTAGCCAAGAATATTGGAGTGAGTGGCTACTTCCTCCTTGAAGGGATCATCACCACCCAGGGATTGAATCCCATCTCCTTGCATTGGCAGGCAAATTCTTTACCACTGAGCACCAGGAGTAAGGTTACTGAAAGTTGATTTAGGTGATAAGTAACAATATGCATTTGGTTTTAATTTGATGGCTTATTTTTTTTTTTGGTCAAGAGAGTGCAAATTGCATAGTTTCAGATTACAAGGAGCAAACTCTTCCCTCAATCAGTATGAAATGGCACTCAGAATGTGTTATATATATATTTTAATACATGCATTCCCTAATGCAATAAAGAAGCTCACTTTTAGGAAATTAGATACACAGAAATCATATTTTCTTTCACTGAGAATTTAAAGTTTCAAGTGTACATAGTGCACAGGTAAGAGCATCTGTGTAGAGTCTGGGTTTGCATCTGAACTTTACCATGTACTTGTCACTTGACCTTGGATGAGCCACTTAGATCTCTAAGCCTTGTTTTCTTCATATATTAAGTGAAAATAATCATAGTAAATAGTTGTGAGGAGTCAATAAGACATTTGCAGGACATGGCATAATGCCTGGCATATAGATAAACATTTAATAATGTTAGTTATTATTAACTGCCTGCATGTACAGTGAAAGTCACATGGATTAGCAGCTTCCAACAGGCCAGGAACTGTACCATTTTGCCTTCTCTTATATGGGAAGTATGGGACAGTGTATAAAACATTGCTGGGCACATAGTAGACACAAGTTATCTATCACTTGAAAATAAAACCTGGTCTGGGTATCTGGGAAATACTGGAGTAACTCTGTAATGGAAACTTCCAGCCTGTTTCCAAAGCTAGCTTAAAACCCAGAGATGGAAAATCTTCCTCCTGAAACCATATAGAGCATGCATGAATCTAACAATGGGGACAGGAGATCGTGGCTAGGATATTGTTGGATCCAAAAGTGGGAAACTGATCCAGGAGACATTTCTATCATTGGCAGCATGCCTTGAGATTCAGTGAGGTTGGGAAAACCACATGAGAGTTCAGGAAGGAAGCAACAGATTTATTTCAGCCCATTGAGACACTCTTTGAGAGTCCACTGGTAAATACCATGCTTTGTGTATTGCTTCCAGAGAAAATGAAAAACCTGGATCTGCTGTCAAAGGGTTTAGCAACTCCATGAAGTTCACTTCTTGGGGAAGTCCCCAAGGACCAATTCTCCCTGTATCTTACCCATCTGTAGATTCTACTTTAGTAGACCACCACTGGACTAAGTTCTAGTCTAGAGTCTGCCACCAGTTCTGTGTGTCCTTGGGCAAGTTACACCCCCTCTATGAGCCTGCTTCCTTAGCTGCAACGAAGGATTTGGTACTAAATCACTGTTCCTCAAAGTGTGGCTTTGGTTACATTCTTAGTGTATGTGCTGCTGAAATGACTGTACAAAGGGGTGTTTTTTTATACTATTGATGGTACATGAGATGATTTTTGCCTGATTACTTTTTATCTTATATTTTTATTAACGTGTATTAATGAAAGTATAACTAGCATATTAGACCTATGACTTCATGGGTAATGTTACTTTCAGTTCAGTTCATTCACTCAGTCATGTCTGACTCTTTGCAACCCCGTGAATCGCAGCACGCCAGGCCTCCCTGTCCATCACCAACTCCCGGAGTTTACTCAAACTCATGTCCATCGAGTCGGTAGGGTGATATTAAAGTGGAATTTTTTTTTATCCTTTCAAGAAAAACCTTAGAGGAATGATAGTTAGGATGGTAAACGGATATAGAAGATCATAAAGGTTGTGTAGGAATAGCTGATGTGTTTATAAGTTCTAAGACTAAGTAATTCTAGTGCAGTGCCATACTTTCATAAAACCTTTGTGGTGATGGACTCAATAGACAGGTCTAAATTTGAGTGGCTTTAAAAAACTTGCCTAACTTAAGCAAATTGACAAATTTATTTTTATGCATTCATGGTGAAAATGCCCATAAGTTGGTTGTGTAGAATTTAAATTAGCATAGACTTTAGAAGTGGTGGGTTTTTTTTTTTTAAATAACAAAGAATGAATAATGTTGCTTCTTCTCACTTCTAGCAGATTCCTCAAAACCTGGATTGATCTTTAGTTCTTTTCACTCCTTGTTATGGAACTCCTAAGACAGGAGTTAGGGATTCCCATTTATTCTGTTGGGGAGGAAGAAAAAGCCACCCCCATCTCTTGAATGCATGCCTGTGCCTGCTTTCTCTGTTCTGGAGATGCTGAGGCTGCCCCATCCTAATGATCTCTGCCTTACTTCTTCCTGGAAGCCACTTTAAAGGTGCAGTGTGACGTGTGCCCTAAAATGAACATAAATTCTGGGGCAAGGTTTTTGAAAATTTCATATCACTTTTTGTTGTATTGGTTTTCACATAGTGGGAATCTTGAGAAGTAAAATGAGCAGTGGTAGAAATGAAATAAACTTGTGGGAGGTACTTTCTTTTTAATCAAAACCCAGAAAAAATAGTGCAATCTTGATTGTGTAGTAGGAGCCAAGAAATCTTCTTTCAGATGTAGTCTATGGTTTAGATTTTTTTTAAGTATTAATTATTTGTGTTATCTTGACATTTTCTGTGTATCTTAACACTGTCATCATTCATTATCTACATTTAGTTGTTGACCTCTCTTCTGTAAATGATACTGTTCTGTTTCGTTCTCAACGTAAAAGGCCATTCATCTGATATAGCATCTTGTAATGTTGCATGTTTCAAACTATAGTTTTTAAAAATTGCTATAAAGATGGTTTCAAGTCTTTTATTTTTCTGAGCCATGTGTTATCTAGTCAGTTCAGTTTAGTCGCTCAGTTATGTCTGACTCTGCAACCCCATGGACTGCAGCATGCCAGGCTTCCCTGTCAATCACCAACTCCTGGAGCTTGCTCAGATTCCTGTCCATCAAGTCGGTGATGCCATCCAACCATCTCATCCTCTGTCATCCCCTTCTCCTCCAGCCTTCAATCTTTCCCAGCATCAGGGTCTTTTCCAGTGAGTCAGATCTTCACATCAGGTGGCCATAGCTTTAACATCACTCCTTCCAATGAATATTCAGGGATGATCTCCTTCAGGATTGACTGGTTTGATCTCCTTGCAATCCAAGGGACTCTCAAGAGTCTTCTCCAGCACCACAGTTGAAAAGCACAGTTGTTCGGCACACAGCATTCTTTATGGGCCAACTCTCACATCCATACATGACTACTGGAAAAACCACAGCTGTGACTAGATGGACCTTTGTCAGCAAAGTAATGTCTCTGCTTTTTAATGTGTTATTTAGCTATTCTTCCAAGGAGCAAGCGTCTTTTAATATCATAGCTGCAGTCACCACCTACAGTGATTTTGGAACCTAAGAAACTAAAGTCTGTCACTGTTTCCATTGTTTGCCCATCTGTTTGCCATGAAGTGATGGGACCGGATGCCATGATCTTAATTTTTGGAATGTTGAGTTTAAACCAACTTTTTCACTCTCCTCTTTCACTTTCATCAAGAGGATCTTCAGTTCCTCTTCAGTTTCTGCCATAATGGTGCTTGTCTGAGGTTATTGATATTTCTCCCAGCAATCTTGATTCCAGCCTGTGCTGCATACAGCCCAGCGTTACTCATGATGTACTCTGCATAGAAGTTAAATAAGCAGGGTGACAATATACAGCCTTGATGTACTCCTTTCCCGATTTGGAACCAGTCTGTTGTTCGATGTCCAGTTCTAACTGTTGCTTCCTGACCTGCATACATATTTCTCAGGAGGCAGGTAAGGTGGCCTGGTAGTCCCATCTCTTGAAGAATTTTCCACAGTTTGTTGTGATCCACACAGTCAAAGGCTTTGGTATAGTCAGTGAAGCAGAGGTAGATGTTTTTCTGAAACTCATGCTTTTTCTGTGATCCAGTGGATGTTGGCAATTTGATCTCTGGTTCCTCTGCCTTTTCTAAATCCAGCTTGTACATCTGGAGGTTCTCAGTTCATGTACTATTGAAGCCTGGCTTGGAGGATTTTGAGCATTACTTTACTAGCATGTGAGATGAGTGCAATTGTGTGGTAGTTTGAACATTCTTTGGCATTGCTTTTCTTTGGGGTTGGAATGAAAACGGACCTTTTCCAGTCCTGTGGCCACTGCTGAGTTTTCCAAATTTGCTGGCATATTGAATGTAGCACTTTAATAGCATCATCTTTAGGATCTTTTAGTTATCTAGTCAAGATTAGGTTAAAATAGAACAAAATGGTGACAGTGCTGTAACTTCAGATTCTTTTCTTCCTTCATTTTTTTCTCTGTCACTGTTTAATACAAAGTTTTTACATGATTTCATAATGAGAAACTCTCAGATGTTCCCCAATCGAGGTGGCATCTAATGTTCCAAGCCACAGGCTCTCAAACTTTGTAAATTTTGGTTTTGTCATCCATACTATCTTGTCTCCTGAGAAGGAGTAGTAAACTGTATTACTTAGCATATTGGAAGAATCTGTATTCAAGACTGTATTTTGCAGGATTAAAAAATCTCTTTTCTTACTAAAATCTGTTTCGTGACCTGCACGATACTCATCCTTTCCACACATTTACAAAACCCACCTTACTCAGGGTAGGTGTCGGGTTTTTGACAGTCTGTTTCCCTTAGGTCTTCCCTGATGGCTCGATGGCAAAGAATCCACCTGCGATGCAGGAGGATCCCTGGGTTGGGAAGATCTTCTGGAGAAGGAAATGGCAGCTCACTCCAGTATCTTGCTCCTTTCCTGTCTCCTGAGAAACCTGTATGAAGCAACAGTTAGAACTGAACATGAAACAACTGACTGTTTCCAAATTTGGAAAGGAGTGTGACAAGGCTGTGTATTGTCATTTTGCTTATTTAACTTATATGTAGAGTACATCATGTGAAATGCCGTGCTGCATGAAGCACAAACTGGAATGAAGATTGCTGGGAGAAATATCAATCACTTGAGATATGCAGATGATACCACTCTAATGGCAGAAAGTAAAGAGCCTCTTGGGCTCCCCTTGTGGCTCAGCTGGTAAAGAATTTGCCTGCAATGCAGGAAACCTGGGTTTGATCCCTGGGTTGGGAAGATCCCCTGGAGAAGGGAAAGGCTATCCACTCCAATATTGTGACCTGGAGAATACCATGAACTGTATAGTCTATGGGGTCACAAAAAGTTGGATATGACTGAGCGACTTTTACAAAGAGCCTATTGATGAAGGTGAAGAAGAGAGTAAAAAAGCTGACTTAAAACTCACCATTCAGAAAACTAAGATCATGCTATCCAGTCCCATTGCTTCATAGCAAATAGAAGGGGAAAAAGCAGAAGCAGTGGCAAATTTTCTTTTCTTGGGCTCCAAAATCACTGTGACTGCAGCCATGAAATTAAAAGACGCTTGCTCCTTGGAAGAAAAGCTGTGACAAACCTAGATAGTGTATTAAAAAGCAAAGACATTACTTTGCTGACAAAGGTCCATATAGTCAGATCTATGATTTTTCCAATAGTCATGTATATATATGACAGTTGAGTCATGAAGAAGACTTGAGCACTGAAGAATTGATTCTTTCGAATTGTGCTGGAGAGAAGGTTCCTAAGAGTTCCTTGGACTGCAAGGAGATGAAACCAGTCAATTGTAAAGGAAATTAACCCTGAATATTCTTTGCAAGGAATGATGCTGAAGCTGAAGCTCCAGTACATTTTGGCCATCTGATGCAGAGAGCTGACTGGTTGGAAAAGAGCCTGATGCTGGAAAAGATTGAAGACAGAGGAGAAAGGGGTGGTAGAGGGATGAGATGGTTGGATGGCATCACCAACTCAATGAACGTGAATTTGAGCAAACCCGGGAAGATAATGAACTGGCATGCCACAGTCCATGGGGTCACAAAGAGTCAGTCACGACTTAGCAACTGAATAACAACTGTTTCCCTAGGTGCAAAGGCTAGTCATTATTTACAGATAATTGCTGATGAGTCTGGAGAAATTCTGAAAGAGAATATGTAAGGATTATGACTTTCATCCTTGGTCTATAGACTAGAATTTGCAAACCTAGAGTGAGGTTGTTTAATACCTTCTCTTCTTTGGAAATTGCCATTGGATCAGTCAGTCTTGGTTCAGGTGTCTTGTGGGCTTTTAAAAATGAAAGGCACAATAAAAACTCTCCTTTCCCAAACATACAAATAGTTAACTCCATGATAGTATAATCTCCATCTATGGAGTGTAAGTACTTAGGACCACACATTTAAAAAATAGATTTAATATTGAGTTAGAATGAAAGATGTGCAAACGCAGTGGTAGAGTTCAAGACCTTTTCAGGCCATTCTTACATGTTTCCAGCGCCACTCTGGTTTTCTTTTGGTAGACTAACCTTTTATTCATTGGGAGCCTTTTCACTTCTAAAATAAAGCCCTTTTAGGATGCTGAAACTTGAACCTTCATGGTAAGTTAAAGTAAAAAAAAAAAAAAGTGTACTCAGAGACTTTTCTTGACTTTAAACCTTCCTGTTAGAGAACCAAAGTTGCTTAATTTGTTAGAGCATTTGCTTTTAAATTTCCAGCTCACAACCATTCTGTGGCCTAGCAGAAAGAGATAATAAAAAGTTAAGCAACAGGTAAAAATCTTTTACAGTTGCCTTTTCCCCAGTTGGAAGCAGAGTTTTTCCTTCTCTCTGGGCAGTTTGGCCTCTAAGCTTTTTCTGATTTGAAACTTTACTATTTGCATACAGTGTTTGAATTGATTCACTCACCACCAAGTTCTGAATGTCTCCAGCATTAGTACCTTTGACTCAGGCAGCTTAAGCAAAAGATTATAATAGTGGTTTAACAGGACAAAACCTTTAAAAACACACTTGAAGGTGGTTTTTACTCAAGATTTCTAAACATATACAAATTGTTCTCAAAAAAGAGCCAGTCTATGTGGTTTTCAACTTAGACATACATGAGCAGGGAAGCAGCTTTCCCAGATGGAATGTGGGTCTTTCATGGAGAACTTGTGAAGCTGAAAACTCGTCTTGTTAAGTCTTGGCCCCCAGACTTGATTCTTTCACCGTTATATTCAAAGTGAAATATGTGTAGTCTGAATTTTTCTTAAGGATCAAGTCTAGGATGGGGTGCATAGTGCTTCAGGGAAAATAAATGTGTTTATATGTTGCCAGATTTTCATTCGAGTAAATTTGAGTGTCTTTTGTGGATCTTGTTTTTAAAAGCTTTACGATAAGAAAAGGGATATAAAAACAAAGTGTGAAGGGACAGAGACTCTAGGTCAACTTGAAGAGTCAGGAGAGGAGTCCTCTAAGAAGTAAATCTGAGCTGGGATTGAAATACCAAGAGTAGAGAGGGAGGAGGCATTCCAAACACGAGTAACAGTATGTGTAAAACTACAGCGAGTTGAGAGGCCATGGCGTCTTGGGAAGCAGCAGACGTTTCAGTATGCCGGAGGGATGTGGAGTGAGAACAGGAGAATGGCAGTGATTGAGGCCAAATTAAAAAAAAAACCTTGTATACCTTATTAAGGTTGGATTTGTAGGTGAAGGGGAGCTATTAAATAATTTTGAGTAGAGGCATGGCATATTCACATGGGCTATGTGTGTGTTAAAAAAGATCACTCCAGTGGCAGTTTGGAAGAGAAACTGAAGGGAGCAATCCCAGAAGCAGGTAAGTGAGAGAATACCGCAGTAAAGATGGCAGAGGCCTGAACTGTAAAATTGTTGAGGGAGGTATAGATCTTCAGGAGTTAGAGCTTAACAAAGTTTGGCCTAATCTGTTGAAAAGTTTATTGCTTGCACATCGCACGTGGGTTTTAAGCTAAAAGGTGCTCAGCTCCTGAAGTTGCTCAGAGACCCAAGCTGATGTGGATTCCACCATCATGTGTTGTACCATCTGTATTGTCTTGGTCACCATGGCAAGGGAAAAGATGGCTGAGATGTCTTGTGCCACCTTTAGGCTTAGGCTTGGAAATAATAAGTATCACATCTGCCCAAAGCTCTTCGTGTCATTTCTGCCTATACCTGTTTGGCCAGAAATGGACACATTTCCTCATCTAACTGAAGAGGCTGGGAAACTGGGGGAACTGATGGCATGTTGGACGAGCTTCTCTGTCTGTGCTACAGTGTAGGGTCTTAAATAAGGTGCTTTATTTCTGAGTGTATTCCCTCATTTGTAAAATAGGAATATCAAGAGTACCAGCCTCACTCCCAAAGACTCTTTTATTTAGAGGATCCCCAAGACACTTTTCATAGGATCTGAAAGACCAGACTCTCTTCTTAGTAATACTAACATCATTTGTCCTTTATACTTGAGTCTACGTGGTGTGTTATATCACAAAGGATTGAATGAGAAGCACATACGGGAAATTAGCTGTCTTCTAAGCCAGACCTTAGAGACATTTGCGAAAATGTAAAACAATGTCGCTGTTCTTATTAAGTTTTTGGAAATACAGTTATTTTTCATAAAATTGTCATTTATGTTAACATATAATGATTTATTATTGATATTTATTTTTTAGAAGCTATTATTTTCTTATGCAGACATCCCCTTTCCCTAATTCTTCAATATTTTTATTCTTTGTGCTATACGTACTTCGATAACCTTGCTTAAAATGCATACATATAACACATTATGTGTCTTTATTTTTATTTTTAAAATTGTTATATTAACAGTGTTGTGTTAGTTTCAGATATATAGCAAAGTGATTAACCAAACACAAGTATCTATTCTTTTTCAAATTCTTTTCCCATTTAGTTATTACAGAGTATTGAGCAGAATTCTCTGGGGGTGCTTGTTGTAGGTCCTTGTTGGTTATCTATTTTAAATATAGCAGTGATGTTTTAAATGAATTAATACAGTATTTTTTAAATTTTCAGTTAAAGTACCAGCCTCATAGGGCAGCTTTAGGGATTGACTGCTGTCACAACTCTAAAATGCCTAGCATTGTGTCTGGCACAATAAAGATATTGGAGGGAATCTTTAAGTTTGATCTTGAACTTTTCTTATTATGTGCTGTAGGTGGGTGTCGTCAGTCATGTATGACTCTTTTGCGACCCCATGGACTGTAGCCTGCCAGGCCCCTCTGTCCATGGGATTTCCCAGGCAGTAATACTGGAGTGAAGTGCCATTTCCTTCTCCAGGGGATTATCTCAACACAGGAATCAAACCTGAGTCTCCTGACTCCTGCATTGGTAGGGGGATTCTTTACCACTTTACCACTGAGCCACCTGTGATTATTTACTTAGTGGATTATAAACAAAAATTAAAAACCAAGTTAAAAAAAGAAGCGGTGTAAATTAGAGTTCATCATCAAAGTGAGAGTAAATATTGTTCGTAAGTTGTATGTGTGTGTGTGTGTGTATGTGTATATATGCATTTTGGTCAGCATGTAACTTGTTTCATCACTGATTATTGCTGTTCAAGTTGGAAAGACACTGATTTAGTTCAAGCTCTCATTTTACAGTGTCTGAAAGACTTAGATATACTAAACAAAAAAATGACTGTATTCTACTATACTTTTTTGAAAGAGGCAGTTTAAACTGCATTAATGTGTTTACTTATTTTTGGTTGCCCTGGGTCTTCGTTGCTGTGCACAGGCTTTCTCCAGTTGTGGCGAGTGGGGGCTGCTCTCTGTTGCAGTGTGCTGGCTTCTCATTGCAGTGGCTTCTCTTGTGAAGCTCCTAGGTGCCTGGGCTATAGTAATTGCGGCACATGAACTCAATAGTTGTGGCTCATGGGCCTTAGAAAGTGTGGGCACCAGTTGTTGTGCGTACTGGCTCAGTAGTTGTGGTGCAACACGCTTTGGTTGCTCCCATGTGAAATCTATCAATATCAAGGATCAAACCCATGTCCCCTGCATTGGCAGGCAGATGTCTATCCATTGTACCACCAGAGAAGTCCATATTTTTAAAAAGTAGGCTTGAAAAAATTATCCTTAACTTTGAGAAAGAGTAGAACATGGATTTGAATTTAGAAAGTGTTTGTTAGATGCCAGTTAGCCCTTTTCATTTTACCATATACACTTCCTGCCTTCTTGGAACTTTAATCCAAGATGTAGTCACTAAAACAGTAACATCTTTTCTGTACTTATCATTTTTTGCTATCTCCTTGAGAGCCATGAATATATATGTTCCATAGGGGTAAAATGCATAATGCATTCAAGCCTTGAATCCATAGTAGAAATAATTATTTATTATAATAGGGGGTCATCACAGACAATAAAAAACATTCAGTCAGAAGAACTTACTGAGGAAGGAGTTAATGAATATTTTCTTTTTCTGTTTTTTCTCTTTTTGACCTGTAAGAAACAAGTAGGAAAGTTGTATTTAAGTTTAACAAAGTATTTAAGTGACTCTCTTACAATGAATAGTGATGTCAGCAAACTGATGTGCAGTGAGCAACCTGCTGTGTCTTTTTCAGAGCAGTGGTGGATAATAATGCTTCCATTTTGATTAGCCCATGCTGAGTGAATAGGAGTTAATCCTGGCTGCCTGGCAGAAGTAGATTTGTTATATAATTTATGGTACCCAGAAGCCCTTTGAGGAGGTCTTTATCATCTTATTATCCGGACAGTATCCATCTAGGCCTGAAGATTAATTTTTGTTGTTCTCATCTAGTTCCACTAGACTGATTTAACAGCAACTTGCTGTTAAATGCTGGCAGTTGGTTTTTGCTTTTGACACAAAGGTATGCTAATCAAGAATGGCTATTAGGAATCCTGTAATGTTTCAATTAGTAATTTATTGTCGTTTAGAGGGTTCCCTCCCTCTGTTGAACTGATTTAACTTCTGAAAAATGAGTCAGTTCAGGGTTTCAAACATTTCTTCTTCAACTAGCCTCCAAAAAAGGTTTATTAATGATTCTGTCTTGTAAATTGCTACTGTAGTTCATTTGTGTCAGTCCCGTCACTGCTGAAACAAATGCAGGAGGAATGTCAGTTTAGTTTTCCTTCATCTGGCACATGGACTGCTTAACTCTATTACTGGTAGATGCCTGCTGTTAAACAAGCCTGTACTATTTTTTATGACTTGCTGAGAAGTCATGTGGTAGTGTGATCCCTGTCCCCAGCTACCAGTGCTTTAACTTATAATTTTCAATGTATTGTGTTAAAAGAGACTTCTAATTCTGGATATTTTTCTTTTCAGTTTTAAACCTAAAGATGGAAGTTCTATTTTTAGAAAATACTCTCCTAGAAAAGTCACTGGTGTCGCTACCCCAAATACTAGGCCTAAGGGAAATACTAGGCCTAAGGGTGGTAAGAGCAAGAGCTGACTGTTTCACATGGCTAAGCAGAATGTGTGGGCTGGTCTGCCAGCCAGCAGAGGTGGAAGCTGCCCTTTGCTTTCTTGGCAAGTACATCTGGCTGTGAAGGCCCGATTAGGACTTTAAGTTTTGGCCTTTTCCTGGCAGTTATATGAAACATAGTCTATTGTCTCCAGTGGTTCTAAAGAGATGCAGGGCCTTGATGGTCCACATCCCTTATCCCCTTTGCAGGAAACGTGCTTCATCCCTCAGAATTAAAAGCCAATCTCTCATCAAGCAAATTTTTAAAAATACTGCAGTGGAAAAAAATATCTTAAGTAGTGTAAAACTTGCTGTGAGTTCTTCATGTTCACTATATAGCATGCAAACAAGCTGCTGGCTTTTGCCCTTACATCTCTAGACACCTTAAAAGTCATTCCTTAGTTTATTGTGATAGAGAAGAAGCAGTTTGGACCAGCACCAGAAGGTTTTTCATTGCTTGGAGAACCCTTGGAGCTTCCTACAGTGCTGCATGGCTATGGCTTGAATAAACTGTCTGGACTTTCACCCTTGCTTGAAGGACAGGCAAGAGTGATTTCCATTATTATGTGGATTTTTTCCAGGGGACTAAGTTGCAGGTCAAAAAGAGGTACTACAGGGCGAACATCTCCCAATTTTAGCTTCAAATTTTGGCTTTTGCTACGTTTGAGATGAAAATTAACTTGCAGAATAAGGAGAGATGGGACTATATACTGCTGACTGAGAAGCTGTGTTTGTATCACATTATCTGGTTAACTGATGAGGTAGGGAATAATTTGTAACAATGAGACAATTTCCTCTTTTCTCTTTGAAGGTGGTGGGGTGTTGAGAGGCAAGGTGTCCAGGAATTGGATCTTAGGAACCAGCTCTAGAGTGGTGAAATTAAGGCCTTCTCTACATCTTTAGGGCTTAGGTTCCTTGACTGTTTAGTATTTGATAATAACATAGGATTGGTATATATAGCTATCATCTATTGAAAACTAACTGTGCTAGGGAAAGTGCTAAGCATGTCTTACTCATCATTTATTCAATCGTGAGTTAATACATTTAAGTGCATAGACTAGTACCTTGTACAGAGTGCTCAACAAATATCAGAGATTATTATTCAATAGATATATCAAAACATTTACTTATATGATAAAGCTTAGGTGCCCAGGACAAAATGTTGAATAAAATAATTTCCACTCTTCTGGAAATTGCTTTCTAGTAGAGGGAGTGGAAAATAAGTAAGTTAACAAGAATTTCAGAGTGGTATGTGCTAAAGAAATAAAATAGTGTGCTGGATCAGAGGGAGATAGTACCTTAGATTGGTTGGACAAGGAATACATCTCAGCATTTGAACTGAAATCCTCTTGATACGAAGGAGACATTTATTCTTCACAGTGACCCTTTGTCCCAATTTTCAGGTGAGAAAACAGAGATGCAGGGTGACTAAGTATGTGTGGAAAGTGAATAGAGCTGGGCTGTACAGACCCTATCTTTCTGCATCCAAAGCATATCATGTCCTTCCCAGAAGGGCAGCTGTAGGAGTTGAACTATATGCAGTTGGTTTTGAGTAAAAGAAATGGAGGTGGTTGCAGTATAGGTAAAACTCTCAGGCAATTTAGAAAAGTTGTAATTTCATGGACCCTCCAATCCTGGGATGCAAAATTTGAGTATGAATGTGTGTATGTATGTATATTTTATTCTGGAATCCAAAGCTATCTTCAACTTTTCAAAGGTGATGACAAAAACAGCCTGTGCACCACTGCTTTCTTTTAGGATCTTTTTCATATTGTTTTTTTGGAAAGTAAGGCCTACTTGCTAGGGCAGAGTTTTTTTTTGTTTCTTTTTGTTTTTGTTTTTCAGTTTGGTGATTTATTATTTACAAATCTCTGCTTCTATACAGGATAACAATTGCACTGGTTTTGTTTTGTTTTTAAATGAGGTTAAAATGGCATCGCTGATGTGGCCAGTAGGCCCAGGCCCCACTGCTTGGTCCTGGGAAGGAGTGCCTAGTCTGGAGCCCTCTGGCCAGCAACCCGCCAGGGGTCCAGGGGCTGATGCAGCCCCCTACCCTCCCACCTCATCCATCTGGGGTTGCAGCTGGCCTGGCGGAGTGGGGGCAGAGCTGACAGAGGTCTTGCTGCTGCAGGTAGCGCCAGTCCCCAACGTGTCCTCAGTGAGGGTCAGTCGCGGAGGGCCCGAGTGTGGCCGCTGTGCTCAGAGGACCTGCTCTGTGCTGGAGGCTGAGATGTCCAGGAGCCGCCCGGCCATATAGGGGTTTAGTTCGTCCTTGTCTTGGCAGAGCGTCCACACGTACAGCATTTGCATTACCACCTCCAGGTCGCCCTAGACCACCTTGCCTTTGGAGTTCTTGATCACCATCACCATCTGGGCCTGGAAGGTGATGATCAGCACAGGCCCCTGCCCCATTATCGTGCCCATGGCCATATCGATGTTGTCAGTGTCCATGATACAGGAGTGCACCTGGAGGGCCAGACCCTTGGCCTGCTGGATCAGGTTGGCCAGTTGGCTGTAGACAGCTTCGTAGCACCAGTCTTTGAGAATGTCAAGCTCCTGGGAAATCATGGCCTCCAGAACGTTGGGAATGATGTCGTTCTAGCACTGCTACAGGAAGCGTTCCTTATCAATGGCGAGGTCTACACACAGGATCTCTGTGAGCACCTCTGACATCTCCATCTTCAAGAACAGGCCTCCCAGCAAGCCTGTGATCTTGTCTGTCAGTATGCGGGACTCCCAGATAAAGTCGTCGTCGCTCTCTTCATATTCCATTTTCATCTCGAAGAACCAAGTGAACACCACATTGTTGTCCCTGAAGTCCTTCCACTGCTGGTACCACTTGGAGTCCTTGTGTAACACGACCTCCAGTGCCTCCTCGTTGCCCTCAAACATTTTCTCTTCCTTGAATTTCTCTCCATCGAATTCCTTCCTTTTCAAGGGCTGCTCAGGCCGCTGGTAGGGCCTGGTCTGTCCCAGGGTGCTCTTGTCAATCTCCTTGACAGACTCCACGCCCTGGGAGAGGGCTTTGAAGGCAGTGGTCCAGCTGAGCTTCTCCCCACCTTTGGACACCGACTTGGCAGACTGCTTGGCGGTCTTGGCTGCTTCTTCCACACTCTCCTTGATATTTCTGCCAAGGTCACTTTTACTGACTTCGTCAGACTCTCCTTGACAATGCCCATAATCTCCCCTAGCTTTTTCCTGATCACCTTGCTCGTCTGCTGGGTTTTCAGTTCAGTGGTTTTGTATTTCCTTCTGGCTTCCAGGAATGCATCTGACTCTTCCAGCTTCTTGGCCTTATTTCAGAACTTTTTTATACCTTCTTTCATTTCTTTGTTTTTGGCTAATTCCTCTTTGATGTTATTGAGCAAACTGGAGAGAAACCCTTTTCTGTTTCCAGAGGAATAGGTTTTGGACAGGGTTAGCTCTCCCCTCAGTTGGGCAGCTGGTAGGTACCATGGGGTAGCACCCCTAGATTGTGGCTGGACAAGAGATGGACTCCGCTGCCAAAATCTCTCTGTGGGCAGTGGCACCAACCTGCCCACAGCGCTGCCGATGCTATGGTGGAAGATCCTGTGTGCTAGGGCAGAGTTTTAATAGAAAGCATTGCAAATGACCGTTCAGTTCAGTCTATTAAACTCTTTGTGACCCCATGGTCTACAGCATGCCACACTTGCCTGTCCTTCACGATCTCACGAAGCTTGCTCCAACTCATGTCCATTGAGTTGGTGTTGCCACCCAACCATCTCCTCCTCTGTCATCCCCTTCTCCTGCTGCCTTCAGTCTTTCCCAACATCAGGGTCTTTTCCAGTGAGTCGGCTCTTCTTATCTGGTGGCCAAAGTATTGGAGCTTCTGCTTCAGCATTACTCCTTCCAGCGAATATTCAGGACTGATTTCCTTTAGGATTGACTAGTTTGATCTCCTTGTAGTCCAAGGGACTCTCAGGAAGCTCCATCACTACAGTTCAAGAGCATTAATTCTTTGGCACTCAGCCTTTTATCCAACTCTCACATCTGTACATGGCAACTGGAAAAACCACAGCTTTGACTAGACAGACCTTTGTCAGCAAAGTAATGTCTGTGGTTTTTAGTATGCTGTTTAGGTTTGTCTTAGCTTTTCCTCCAAGGAGCAAGTGTCTTTTAATTTCATAGCTGCAGTCACCTTTTGCAGTGATTTTGGAGCCAAGAAAATAAAGTCTGTCACTTTTCCCATTGTTTCCCCATCTATTTGCCATGAAGTGATAGGGCCAGATGCCAGATCTTAGTTTTCTGAATTTGGGGTTTTAAGCTAGCTTTTTCACTCTACTCTTTCACTTTCATCAGAGGCTTTTCAGTTTCTCTTGGCTTTCTGCCATAAGGGTGGTGTCATCTGCATATCTGAGGTTATTGATATTTCTCCCGGCAGTCTTGATTCCAGCTTGTGCTTCATCCAGCACAAGTACATCTCATGATATACTCTGCATATAAGTTAAATAAGCCTGGTGACAATACATGACCTTGATGTACTCCTTTCCCAATCTGGAACCAGTCCATTCTTGGACTGCATACAGGTTTCTCAGGAAGTAGGTAAGGTGGTCTGTTATGGGAATCTCTTGAAGAATTTTCCACAGTTTGTTGTGATCCATAGTCAAGAACTTCAGCATAGTCAGTGAAGCAGAATTAGATGTTTTTTTTTCTGGAATTCTCTTGCTTTTTCTATGATTCAATAGATGTTGACAATTTGATCTCTGGGTCCTCTCCCTTTTCTAAATCCAACTTGTACTTCTGGAAGTTCTTGGTATTCACGTACTGTTGAAGCCTCACTTGGAGAATTTTGAGCGTTACTTTGCTAGTGTGTGAGATGAGTACAATTGTGCAGTAGATTAAGCATTCTTTTGCATTGCCTTTCTTTGGGATTGAAATGAAAACTGACCTTTTCCAGTACCATGGCCACTGCTGAGTTTTCCAAATTTGTTGACATATTGACTGCAGCACTTTCACGGCATCATCTTTTAGGATTTGAAATAGCTCAACTGGAATTCATCACCTCCACTAGCTTTGTTCGTAGTGATGCTTCCTAAGGCCCTCTTGACTTCACACTCCAGGATATCTAGCTCTAAGTTAGTGATCACATTAGCATGGTTATCTGAGTCATTAAGATCTTTTTTGTACAGTTCTTCTGTGTATTCTTGCCACTGCTTCTTAATATCTTCTGCTTCTGTTAGGCCATACCATTTCTGTCCTTTATTGTGTCCATTTTTGCATGAAATGTTCCCTTTGGTATCTCTGATTTTCTTGAAGAGATCTCTAGTCTTTCCCATCCTATTGCTTTCCTCTATTTCTTTGCATTGTTCACTTAGGAAGCCTTTCTTCTCTTCTTGCTATTCTTAGGAACTCTGCATTCAAATGGATAGATCTTTCCTTTTCTCCCTTGCCTTTCACTTCTCTTCTTTTCTCAGCTATTTGTAAGGCCTCCTCAGACAACCATTTTGCCTTTTTGCATTTCTTCTTCTAGGGGATGGTCTTGATCACTGCCTCCTGTACAGCGTCACAAACCTCTGTCCATAGTTCTACAGGCAGTATGTCTATCAGATCTAATCCCTTGAATCTATTTGTCACTTCCACTGTATAATCATAAGGGATTTAATTTAGGTCATACCTGAATGGTCTAGTGGTTTTCCCTACTTTCTTCAAGTCTGAATTTGGCAATAAGGAGTTCTTGATCTGAGCCACAGTCAGCTCCTGGTCTTATTTTTGCTGAGTGTATAGAGCTTCTCCATCTTCGGCTGCAAAGAATATAATCACTCTGATTTTGATATTGACCATCTGGTGATGTCCACGTGTAGAATTGTCTCTTGTGTTGTTGGAAGAGGGTGTTTGCCATGACCAGTGCCTTCTCTAGCAAAACTCTGTTAGCCTTTGCCCTGCTTCATTTTGTACTCCAAGAACAAACTTGCCTGTTACTCCACGCATCTCTTGACTTCCTACTTTTGCATTCCAGTCCCCTATATTTTTAATTTAATTATCTGTGTATCTTTACCCTGATTAATGTACCCTTTGGTCTCATGCCATATGAGTGCACATTTGTGAAATAAGTAACTTGACCAAAAAAAAAAAAAGAAAGTCCAAACATTGGGGCCTCAGGTTTCAACCTACAGGGAATATATTTCCAATAAAGACACACTAATGTGAGCATTTCCTATCACTGTCTTCAAAACCTGAATACTTTCTAAATAGACTTTTTAGTCTTGACACCGAAGAGAAATTGTTTTCACAATAGTAATTGAAACCAAGAGAGTAGCAAAGTTATGGTCAGGTCTGGTCTTTCAGTTTCACAGGATGTGGTTTAGATCCAGTAGCCTATGTTAGTCCGAAGATTGATCATATTATTGCATAGGGAAAGACTTACAGGAGTTTTTACTTTGCAGTCATTCACGTGGTGTCTGAGTCTGGGAGGAGGTTCTTCTTGGAAACGTGAAGATGACAGAAGCATACACAATAGGATAAAGCAGCTGAAAGTGCTCTGTGGTACTTTTGCTTGAACGAGGCTTAAGATGGTAAGAATTGCAAGAAAGATTCTTTTTCTCTTAGTCATATCATCTTTCAAATAGCATCCTCATGGTCCACCCAGTTGTCATGAGATTTTACAATTTGCTCAAGTTTGGGATCATTGGTCCTAGTGTTCAACTAAGAAGTCTCTTGAATTTGGTTAAAACTGTGGCCTGCTAAGTTGGTCTCTGACCATGGTATCAGATCTTCTGTTTCTTTGCTCTGTAAGTAGATCTGAGTGACATAGTTGTGTCTTGGTCAGGACTGTTTCTATTGTGACAGGAAAACTAGCATCTGGCTTATGCTAAAGGAGAATTAATTGGCTCATACAACTGTGAGGTTCAGGCTTTGATCTGACTTGAGGTATAGTTGGATTCTGGGTTCAAATAATGTCTTTAAAACTGATTTTGTCTTTTGGCACTGGTTTTATTCTTGTGTCTTAAATATTGAGACCCATCTTTAAATCTTTAAATATTGAGACCCATCTGATAAGAGACAGTTTAACCCTCACAGTGACCCTTGGATAGGCCCTATTATTTTCTTTGGTGCTCTTTCTGATAAGAAGACCAAAGCAACTCCAACCTTCCTTGCTTTTAGTGCTAAGATTCACTTTGTCTGACTTAGGTCTCCTGCATATTCCTGACCCAGCTGTTGAAAGCCAAGGACATAGGGAGACTTTGGTGGGCTTGAATCACATAGTTCATTATCAGCCCTACCCAAATACATGACTAAGAGTGAGGGAGTTGGATCTTTCTAGTGAAGAAAATTGAGTGGCCAACTGATGAAGAACCTGGATGCTGGGGGAACAGATGAGTCTCTGCTGCAAGCCTTTGATCCAATCTGAAGCTAAAAGGCCATATATTAAGTCTGTGGTCTGAATCCAGACTATTAACCATTTCAAGTGCACCATAGTTCCATTTTGAATGAAATTCTTGCTCCCTGGGCATGTGTTTCACTCAGGTTCAAGTCCATGGGTCAGACCCTTCTACCCCCAATGGTAAACTTATGATACCGTTCAGTTCAGTTCAGTCACTCAGTTGTGTCTGACTCTTTGTGACCCCATGAATCGCAGCATGCCAGGCCTCCCTGTCCATCACCAACTCCCAGAGTCCACCCAAACCCATATCCATCGAGTCAGTGATGCCATCCAGCCATCTCATCCTTTGTCATCCCCTTCTCCTCCTGCCCCCAATCCTTCGCAGCATTAGTCTTTTCCAATGAGTCAGCTTTTCGCATGAGGTGGCCAGAGTATTGGAGTTTCACCTTATGATAAGGGAACTATTATTCATTAGATCTATTATTATCATTAGCCTGTTATTCATTAGATGGTCTTTAACTTTTTTGTGTGTGTATGGGACATGGGGGGAAAGGTTCATTTTCTTTTGAAAGAATAAATCAGGGGAAATTAGGTATTATTGAAACATGATTAATCTCTTTTCTGTCCCCTGCTCTGCACCCCACCCCCATCATTTAACAGTACTGTCTTGAAATCCTTGGAGCTAAAATTGTTGGATTTGTCAATCTTTTGATGTAATTTATAATGAAGCAAATGGTGTCTCCTGTTTTCCATCCTCCTCTGGCAGTTAGATATTGTTCCTAAAATATAATGTCTAAAAGTAATTTTGGTAAGGTGTTGGGTTTTGTTTTGTTTTTGTTTTAAGAAATTGAATTAGTTGACGAATATTACCAGGTGACATTGGAAGAAATACACACTCCCAGTACAGTCCCATTATATAAGTTGAACTACTTTTTTTTAATTTAGATTGATTTTATGTGGTGACTCAGCTGGTAAAGAACCTTTCTGCAGTGCCAGAGAACCAGGTTCAATCTCTGAGTCAGGAAAATCCCCTGGAGAAGGGCATGGCAACCCCTCCAGTATTCCTTCCTGGAGAACTCCGTGGACAGAGGCACAGGGGCGGGTACTGAGTGACTAATACTTACACTTTTCATACACACACACATACACGTATAATATGTTTTTGTGTAGTCTTTGATCTGTTGTTCCACTTCTGGGAGTTTATTCTCAGAAGCTGAATTTTAGCTGCATATTCTGTTTATTATCCCAATATTGTTTATAATAGTGAACTGTTGGAAGCAAACTAAATGTCCAACCATTAGAGTTTAAACTGTCAAATTATCAATGAAATACATATCTGGCAATTAAATATGTTTTAACAGAGAGTCTCAACCTTTCTGCAACCCTTCTGCAGTGTAGCACCAAATTTTTGACAGATTGAAGTCGTAGGCAATAAATAGTTTATAGGTTATGTGAAATAGCTGATGTGTCAGTGGTAATACTGCCACAGTCTTGGTAGTACAGCCATTGATTTGCGGCTCTTCTAAAGCATTTGATGAGGAAAGATTTATATGAAAAAGTGTTTTCAAAACAGTTTGCAAAATAGAATGTGCATTGTGACTCAGTTTTGTTTAAAAGTTGTATATATATACTGTGAACATGCATGTATTTATTTATGTGTGCCACCTATATGCTTATATAGACTACTGAAAGGATATATTCCAAAATACTAATTTAGGTGGAGGGATTGTGTCGGTAAGTTGTGTTCAACTCTTTTGGACCCCCATGAACTGTAGCCTCCCAGGCTTCTCTGTCCATGGAATTTCCCAGGCAAGAATACCTGCATGGGTTGCTGTTTCTTTTTTCAGGAGCTCTTCCCAAGATGGGTCAAACCAGAGTCTCTTACATTGGCAGGAGGATTCTTTACCACTGAGCCACCTGGGAAGCGGCAGGTGGTGGGGTACTAGGGACTTTTTCTCTTTTGCTACTCCATATTTTCTAATCTTTACAGAATAACTGTAATGTTTTTGAATTTTGCAGTGGGAAAGAAAGCCTTAGTGGTCTTACTTCTCTGACCAGCTTACTGATGTAATTGAAAATAGATATTTTTTTATTATACAGATCTTTTTTCTGTCCCTCTTCCTTTTCTTATCTACTAAGCTTTAGCAATCAGCTTCCATCATGGATCTCTGGAAAAAAATGATAAATGTGGCCTTAATGAATTTGGATTTTTTTTTTTTTAAGAAATTAGCAAACATCACCTTTGTTACCATATGATGAATGTGAGAGCTGTTTGGAGGAAATGTGGCTCTAGAAACTATATCTGTGCATTTGTGGTCATTCAGGTGCCCCTCTAAGAAGACAGTTGCATGCAGTCATTTATCATCTTTATATTGGATTCCTTTCTCATCTTTTGACTCATTTCATAGTTTCCTTTCTTGCCTTTCTTAGATACAAAGACCATATCTCAACTCCAGGTAACTATTTTTCGTCAGTAACTACTGAATTCTACAGGTGACTGAAAAGTGAACCGTTGATGTGGTGATTGGGTGTTTGAGGAATGATTATCTAGTAAATGTAAATTATCTGGTAGATGTCTGGGATGGCTGGTACCATATGCTAATTGGAAGCAGGCAGTTGGTGCCTAACCAGTGGTTTTACCTTCAGTGTGAGGCGTGTATTCTGAGGATGAGTTACAACCTAAAACCAGAGTTAAAGAGTATAGCGGTCAGGCTATTTTTATCATGGTACCGTGGAGCAACATCAGGTCAAGAAGCAACAGTTAGAACTGGACATGGAACAACAGACTGGTTCCAAATTGGGAAAGGAGTACATCAAGGCTACACATTTTCACCCTGCTTATTAACTTATATGCAGAGTACATCATGTGAAATGCGAGGCTGGATGAAGCACAAGCTGGAATCAAGACTGCCAAGAGAAATTTCAATAACCTCAGATATGCAGATGACACCACCATTATGGCAGAAAGTAAGAGGAACTAAAAAGCCTCTTGATGAAAGGGAAAGAGGAAAAAAAAAAAGAAAGTAAAAGAGGAGAGTAAAAAAGTTGGCTTAAAGCTCAACATTCAGAACACTAAGATCATGGCATTTGGTCCCATCATTTCATGGCAAATAGATGGGGAAACAATGAAAACAGTGACAGACTTTATTTCTTTGAGCTCCAAAATCACTGCAGATGGTGACTGTAGCCATGAAATTAAAAGACGCTTGCTCCTTGGAAGGAAAGCTATGATCAACCTAGACAGCATATTAAAAAACACAGACATTACTTTGTCAACAAAGGTCTGTCTAGTCAAAGCTATGGTTTTTCCAGTAGTCGTGTATGGATGTGAGAGTTGTACTGTAAAGAAAGCTGAAGAATTGATGATTTTGAACTGTGGTGTTGCAGAAGACTCTTGAGAGTTCCTTGGACTGCAAGGAGATCCAAAGAATTGATGCTTTTGAACTGTGAGCACCAGAGAATTGATGCTTTTGGACTGTCGTGTTGGAGAAGACTCTTGAGAGTCCGTTGGACTGCAAGGAGAGCCAACCTGTCTATCCTAAAGGAAATCAGTCCTGAATATTCATTGGAAGGACTGATGCTGAAGCTGAAACTCCAATACTTTGGCCATCTGATGCAAAGAACTGACTCATTAGAAAAGACCCTGATGCTGGGAAAGATTGAAGGTGGGAGGAGAAGAAGATGACAGAGGATGAGATGGTTGTATGGCATCACTGACTCAGTGGACATGAGTTTGAGTAAGCTCCAGGAGTTGGTCATGGATAGGGAAGTCCGGAGTGCTGCAGTCCATGGGGTCACAAAGTCCATGGGGACACTACTTGAGTGACTGAACTGAACTGATGGAACATAAACCCAAGATGGCCCTCTGTTTGTAAACAGTAAATTTTGCTAATGAAAAAGCTGGTGCAGAAACACAGAGAGTAACCAGCTCAGAAATCTGATGTTCCTTATGATGTCCACTTTGCACATAAGTGTACAGTCAGACTTGTCCGATCAGTAGTGACAGCAAAAATATTCCAAGTGTGGGTCACTAAAATAATTCAGCTCTTGGTTATTTTGAGTCATGTGGGATTAAATATGTAGCAGCTCTGGAACCCAGAGACCAAAAATGCTTGATTCTTTGGTATTTGGGAACTTTATAATATGTATGTATTGACTTTGTTGAATTTGGCAAGTAGTATTTGTTCTGGTCAGCCCACAGTGGCCTCAGTCCTCAGACCTCAATTGCACATATATTCTCAGTATATTTGAAGTATGCAAGGTAAGGAATATAAGAATCCTTCAAAAAGAAGAGAGAAATTATTTTGTACAAAGCTAACTGGTCTTAGTCCTGTGACCTAAGATTATTTTACAAAAATATAACCAATTGGTTTATTTTCTTTTTAAAAAAATTTATCTTCCCTTCATTCCTCCCTGTTTCCCCCCATCTCCTCTTCTTTTTGTATTTTGAGATTGGTGGATTTAGAAAGTCATGTGTTCCTACCCATCCCTAACTGGAACTGCTGTCTTAGCTTGCTGCTTGCAGTACATTTTAGGACAAAAAGTCTTAAAAGCATGAAAATAGCAGACACGCCTCATTTGCTTGGCAGAGGGAACAGCTTTTTCTCCCAAGTGGCTCTAGGTAAGACCTAATCTCCAAAGGTGATCTTGTAAGTTCCAAATGACAGAAAGCCGAAGACCTTGTATTTTAAAGTACTCCCTCTAGTCTTTCCTCCTTGTTTGTTATTTTTGCAATTTTACTTTCTAAGAGGTAGTTTAGAAATGGATACTACCCATTTCCTGACTGTTTCTCAGGTCATTCAGCATCTACATCTGCCAGCTGGTATCAAGAGACTCTTGTGATCTTCCTTTGAGACTCCTCAGGGGGATGGCTTTTGCCACTATAGCTGCTTCGGCCCTTGGCAGCTGGGTTTCTGGCATATATAGTAAGAAGTAAAAATATGTGCTCAATTAGCTATACAAATTGTTTGGATGAAAGTTGGAAAGATGGGTTTCTTACTGCTGTAATATGTAAAGCACTAACATTTGCTAGTGGCTTCTTGCTTCTGAATAGACTCTAGGTGGGAACAAATGGGAGAGGTGGACTGGATCATTTCCTTCTTTCAAAGAAGTCATCAGAGTAGACCTCAGGTGCCTTGCTTTTTGGTACCAGCATTTGCCTCATTTTTTAAGCTCCCAACCAGG
This sequence comes from Aepyceros melampus, assembly GCA_006408695.1. Lineage (NCBI taxonomy): Eukaryota > Metazoa > Chordata > Mammalia > Artiodactyla > Bovidae > Aepyceros > Aepyceros melampus. The sequence continues at coordinate 34,589 of SJXQ01001321.1, read as the reverse complement.
TACAACAATGAACCAGCTTGCTCTATTTTCCATATCACCTGTGCTCATTCTTAGTCTTGTGTTTGACTCTTTGTGACCCCCTAGACTAGCTTGCCAGGCTCCTCTGCCCATGGAATTTTCCAGACAAGAATGCTGGAGTGGGGTGCCATTTCCTATTCTAGGGAATCTTCCACACTCATGGGTTGAACCCATGTCTCTTGCATCTCCTGCATTGGCAGGTGATTTCTTTACCACTAACGCCACCTGGGAAGCCCATATGTTTTATGTCATGGCCTTTTTCTTAGCCTGCAGAGATCAAACTAAGATGATTAGGAGAGGGCAGGCTGCAAAAACAGTGTCATCTCTCATCTCTTGTTCAGATTGGAATAGACTGACTTTCCCATTTTCCTTTGGCTCTAGTAGGCTTGGGCAAGAAATATGAAAGCTGTTCACTGAGGAGGCAAAAGCCCTGTCCTCAGAAGGCTTGCAAATTTAGAACTTCAGCCTCTTTGCATGTCAAAAAATAAAAGTTGTCCCAGAATGTTAGACTTCAAAGGATTTTAATGTTGGGAACATAGAAACTCAGAGAGGTTAAGAGACTTGTTCAAGGGCATACATCACTTAGGGACATCCCAGACCAGAACTGAAGGCTTCCTGAGACTTTACTCTGATCCTACTGATTCAGTGCCTCTGGAGTACAATCACGTATTGATAATGTATTTTTTTCTTCTTGGGCCATCATCGTCTCCTTAGGGGAAGAGTATGTCCTGGCATGTGTGTATGCTTAGTTGCTCAGTTGTGTCTGACTCTTTGCAACCATGAACTGTAGCCCACCAGTCTCTTCTGTTCATGAAATTTTCCAGGCAAGCATATTGGGTGGGTTGCCATTTCCTACTCCAGGGGATCTTCTCGACCCAGGTACTGAACCTGTGTCTTATGTCTGCTGCACTGGCAAGGAGATTCTTTACCACTATGCCACCTGGAACAGCATAGCGAAGAACAGTAAGTAGTGAGACCAGTGATGTAATATGATGAGTCTAGAATCAGACTCCTGGGTTTGAATCCCTTACCTTTATAGATTGGCTGTGTGACCTCAGGCCAAATCCCTTAAACTTTGTTCAGTTTATTCCCCTGTAAAGTGAAGATTATATTTTCTTCCTCATAGAGTTGTAAATGGTTAAAAATGATAATTCATGTCAGTCTCCTCATTACATGCAGCCGACTTAAAAGATTATTGCTATTAATAAACATTTTAAAATCCTCTCTCAATGTGGACCAACCAGATTGACCGTTTGCCTCTTTCCTTTCCACTTTATGCTCCTAGTCACTGAAGGACCAGAACAAGACTCATTATCTCTGTGAAATTTTCCCACTGAGTAGATTTTGGAGCCTGACAAACTGATTTTATTTCCTAGTCTCATTGCTTAGTGGTTAAGAAACCTCAATTTCCTAATCTGTAAGACCTCTGACATCGTAGGTTGTTGTGAAGTTTGAAGATGATGATGTATATGAAGCATATAACAAGTACCAATTCCTCTTCATTAGTCCCTCCACCTTCCTTTCCATAATAGTGGTTCATACTCCTCTCTCCTTTCCTGTCTCCATTCGTCTTTGTGTAGTTTAGCCCTTCGTGGTCTTTCTGTCCATAAGGGGTAATTCTGTTTCACAGGCAGACTGTAAGCTCTAGAATACAGGGACTTGCCTGATTGTCACTTCATGGAGCTGCCTAAGAATTAGAAACACTTTCCTGATCTCCCTTCTCTGGCTGTCTGTGGAGCCAGAGCATTCACTGGGACCATGATCTCTGGGACTGCCCTTAGCCCAGCAGTGCCAGTTCCAGACCTGGGGCCAAGCAAGCAACCAAGCCCATCCCCAGGAATAATAGCTGGGTCTGCACAGGAGAGAAGGAAGCTGGAAGCTGATGCAGAGGAGAGAGAGTGGCAGAAGCAGTCAGAGCTGAGATTGGAGGAGAAAAGCTGGAGGCTTATCTTGGTCCAGCACAAACTAAGCAGTTACTGCCTTTGATCTTTCAAGTAAACCCCCAAAGCTATGCCTAGAAGTATGTTTCCTGGTTTGTAGCTTTTTTCTCCCTTTATTCTTCTTCATGTCTTTCCTTTCTTCTCACCCCTTCTTGTCTGTCACTCCATCTCACTCGTGTATGCCACTTTAGCTGAAACAGGAGACCAGAGTCACTTACTGCAAGAACAGAAGAGCTACTGTGAGCATTTGGGACATCAGCATTCCTGAACTGCCCCAGGAGACCTGGCCTGGCTGCTGACAAGAGCACTTTTTGAGGAAAAGAGGAGCTTGATCCTGTCGCCAACTTTCTGATAATGATAATTACAATAAAGGCTAACACTTACCAAATACTTTTTATGAGCCAGGCATTAGGGCAGAGCATTTTACATGGGACATCTCATTTTCTCTATCCACCAGGCCATGAGGTACACCTGTCCCATTTTACAGTTTTATGCTGATGGTCACAAACTTGGTGCATCACCATGATTCAGATACAGGTTTGTCTGCTTGTGGAGCTCATCCTGTTAATTACTCTGCTCTAGTTTCTCCATTTCTAGATAGCTGCTTGACCTCTGTATACTTAGATGTCTTTTCCAATGAAATGGCAGTAATTATTTTCTAGAGTTACACTTCAGTGTAGCTCTTACAATATACTGACAATGAAAAGTGGGATTAATTAATGATGATATTATGTTAGTAATGAAATTTGGTTCTGGGGAGCCCAGATTGTGCTAAGGCTATCCATTTCAGAGGGATAGCAGGAGAACTACTGGGAAAGTAGTTCCATTAAATGAGTGTAAATCAGTACGAAGTTAGAAATCCTGGCTTTCTCCAGATCTACACACCTGGAACCTAGTGGAAAGGGAATGAAATCTGGAACTGACTGGAAGGTTGCCCAGATTAGGGACAGAATTTAGTTCAGTTCAGTCACTCAAGCGTGCCTGACTCTTTGTGACCCCATGGACTGCAGCATGCCAGGCTTCTCTGTCCCTCACCGACTGCCAGATCTTGCTCAAATTCATGTCCATCAAATCAGTGATTTCATCCAACCATCTCATCCTCTGTTGTCCCCTTCTCCTCCTGCCTTCAGTCTTTCCTAACAGCAAAGTCTTTTCCAGTAAGTCAATTTCTTTGCATCAGGTGGCCAAAGAACTGGAGCTTCAGCTTCAGCATTACTCCTTCCAATGAATATTCAAGAATGATTTCCTTTAGGATTGACCGATTTGATCTCCTTGCAGTCCAAGGAACTCTCAAGAGTCTTCTCCAACACCACTGTTCAAAAGCATCAATTCTTCAGCACTCAGCTTTCTTTATGGTCCACCTCTCACATTCATACATGACTACTGGAAAAACCACAGCCTTGACTAGACGGACCTTTGTCAGCAAAGTAATGTCTCTGCTTTTTAATATGCTGTCTAGGTTTGCCATAGCTTTTCTTCCAAGGAGCAAGCGTCCTTTAATTTCATGGCTGCAGTCACCATCCACAGTGACTTTTGGAACCCAAGAAAATAAAGTCTGTCACTTTCCATTGTTTGCCCATCTATTTCCCATGAAGTGATGGGACCCGATGGCATGATCTTAGTTTTTTGAATATTGAGTTTTAAACCAGCTTTTTCAGTCCCTTCTTTCACTTTCATCAAGAGGATCTTCAGTTTCTCTTCACTTTCTGCCATAAGGCTGATGTCATCTTCATATCTGAGGTTATTTATTGATATTTCTCCCGGCAATCTTGATTCCAGCTTGTGCTTCTTCCAGCCCTGTATTTTGCATGATGTTCTCTGCATATAAGTTAAATGAGCAGGGTGACAATATACAGCATTGATGTACTCCTTTTCCAATTTGGAACCAGTCCATTGTTCCATGTCCAGTTCTAACTGTTGCTCCCTGACCTGCATACAGATTTCTCAGGAGGCAGGTCAGTGGTCTGGTATTCCCATCTCTTTCAGAATTTTTCACAATTTGTTGTGATGCACACAGTCAAAGGCTTTGGTGTAGTCAATAAAGCACAAGCAGATGTTTTTCTGGAACTCTTCTGCTTTTTTGATGACCCAACAGATGTTGGCAATTTGATGTCTGGTTCCTCTGCATTTTCTAAATCTAGGTTGAACATCTGGAACTTCACAGTTCACATACTGTTGAAGCCTAGCTTAGAGAATTTTGAGTATTACTTTGCTGGTATGTTATATGAGTACAATTGTGCAGTAGTTTGAACACTCTTTGGCATTACCTTTCTTTGGGATTGGAATGAAAACTGACCTTTTCTAGTTCTGTGGCCACTGCTGAGTTTTCCAAATGTGCTGGCATATTGAGTGCAGCACTTTAACAGCATCATCTTTTAGGACTTGAAATAACTCAGCTGCAACTCCATCACCTCCATTCACTTTGTTCAGAGTGATGGTTCCTAAGGCCCACTTGACTTCACATTCCAGGATGTCTGGCTCTAGGTTAGTGATCACACCATCATGGTTATCTGGGTCATTAAGATGTTTTTTGTATAGTTCTGTGTATTCTTGCCACCTTTTAAAAATATCTTCTGCCTCTGTTAAGTCCATACCATTCTGTCCTTTATTGTGCCCATCTTTGCATGAAATGTTCCCTTGGTATCTCTAATTTTCTTGAAGAGATCTCCTGTCTTTCCCATTTTATTGTTTTCCTCTATTTGTTTGCATTGATCACTGAGGAAAGCTTTCTTATTTCTCCTTGCTATTCTTAGGACCTCTGTATTCAGATGGGTATGTCTTTCCTTTTCTCCTTTGCCTTTCACTTCTCTTCTTTTCTCAGCTGTTTGTAAGGCTTCCTCAGACAGCCATTTTGCTTTTTTTGCATTTCTTTTCCATGGGGATGGTCTTGATCCCTGTCTCCTGTACAATTTCATGAACCTCTGTCCATAGTTCATCAGGCACTCTATCAGATCTAGTCCCTTAAATCTATTTCTCACTTCACTGTATTTGATAAGGGATTTGATTTAGGTCATATCTGAGTGGTCTAGTGGTTTTCCCCACTTTCTTCAATTTCGGTCTGAATTTGGCAAGAAGGAGTTCATGATCTAAGCCACAGTCAGCTCCCAGTCTTGTTTTTGCTAAGTGTATAGAGCTCCTCCATCTTCGCCTGCAAAGAATATAATCAGTCTGATTTCAGTACTGACCATATGGTCAATGAGTAGAGTTGTCTTTTGTGTTGTTGGAAGAAGGTGTTTGCTAAGAACAATGCGTTCTCTTGGCAAAACTCTTATCAGCCTTTGCCCTGCTTCATTTTGTACTCCAAGGCCAAACTTGCCTGTTTCTCCAGGGAAATCTTGACTTCCTACCTTTTCATTCCAGTCCCCTATAATGAAAAGGACATCTTTTTCTGGTGTGTGTTCTAGAAGGTCTTGTAGGTCATCATAGAACCGTTCAACTTTAGCTTCTTCGGCATTAGTGGTTGGGGCATAGACTTGGATTACTGTGATATTGAATGGTTGCCTTGGAAACTAACCGAAGTCATTCTGTTTTTTAGATTGCACCCAAGTACTGCATTTCGGACTCTTGTTGACTGTGAGGGCTACTCCATTTCTTCTAAGGGATTTTTGCCCACAGTAGTAGATACAATGGTCATTTGAATTAAATTCGCCCATTCCTATCCATTTTAGTTCACTGATTCCTAAAATGTTGATGTTTGAACCCTTGCCATCTTCTATTTGACCACTTCCAATTTACCTTGATTCATGGACCTAACATTCCAGGTTCCTATGCAATACTGTTCTTTACAGCATCGGACTTTACTTCCATCACCAGTCACATCCACAACTGGATACTGCTTGCATTTTGGCTTCATCTTTTCATTCTTTCTGGAGTTACTTCTCCACTCTTTTCCAGTAGCATATTGGGCACCTACTGACCTGGGGAGTTCATCTTTCAGTGTCCTATCTTTCTGCCTTTTCATGGGGTTCTCAAGGCAAGAATAATGAAGTGGTTTGCCATGCCCTCTCCAGTGGACCACGTTTTATTAGAACTCTCCACCATGACCCATCCATCTTGGGTGATTTTACACGGCATGGCTCATAGTTTCATTGAGTTAGAGACGGCTGTGGTCCAAGTGACTAGTTTGGTTATTAGTTTTCTGTGACTATGGTTTTCATTCTGTCTGCCTGCTGATGAATAAGGATAAGAGGCTTATGGAAGGTTCCTCATGGGAAAGACTGACTTGGGGGGAATCTGGGTCTTGTTCTGATGGGCAGGACCATGCTAAATAAATCTTTAATCCAGTTTTCTGTTGATGGGTGGGGCTGTTCCCTCCCTGTTGTGGACTGAGGGCAAACTTGACCCATGCCTTCACAGGAGATTCTTTTCTCCTGGCTCTTAATGTACACAAGTTTTTGTTTGTGCCCTCCAAGACTCTCTTTCCTCATTCCTGTTAAAGTACTGTAATCAAATCCCACTGGTCTCCAAAGTCAAATTCTTTGGGGGTTCTCAGTTCTTTTGCCGGTTCCCTAGGTGGGGAAGTCTGTTGTGAGTCCTAGAACTTTCTTAACAGTGCAAGAATTTCTTTCATATAATTATTCTGCAGTTAGGGACAGAAGTTCAGTTCAGTCACTCAGTCGTATCTGACTCTTTGTGACCCCATGAATCGCAGCATGCCAGGCCACGCCTGTCCATCACAAACTCCCGGAGTTCACTCAGATTCACATCCATTGAGTAAGTGATGCCATCCAGCCATCTCACCCTTTGTCGTCCCCTTCTCCTCCTGTCCCCAGTCCCTCCCAGCATCAAAGTCTTTTCCAATGAGTCTACTCTTTGCATGAGGTGGCCAAAGTACTAGAGTTTCAGCTTTAGCATCATTCCTTCCAAAGAAATCCAAGGGCTGATCTCCTTCAGAATGGACTGTTTGGATCTCCTTGCAGTCCAAGGGACTCTCAAGAGTCTTCTCCAACACCACAGTTCAAAAGCATCAATAATTCTGTGCTCAGCCTTCTTCACAGTCCAACTCTCACATCCATACATGACCACAGGAAAAACCATAGCCTTGACTAGACGGACCTTAGTCGGCAAAGTAATGTCTCTGCTTTTGAATATACTATCTAGGTTGGTCATAACTTTTCTTCCAAGGAGTAAGCGCCTTTTAATTTCATGGCTGCAGTCACCATCTGCAGTGATTTTGGAGCCCAAAAAAACAAAGTCTGACACTGTTTCTACTGTTTCCCCATCTATTTCCCATGAAGTGATGGGGCCAGATGCCATGATCTTCGTTTTCTGAATGTTGAGCTTTAAGCCAACTTTTTCACTCTCCTCTTTTACTTTCTTTTTTTTTTTTTTCCTCTTTTACTTTCATCAAGAGGCTTTTTAGTTCCTTTTCACTTTCTGCCATAAGGGTGGTGTCATCTGCATATCTAAGATTATTGATATTTCTCCTGGCAATCTTGATTCCAGCTTGTGTTTCTTCCAGTCCAGTGTTTCTCGTGATGTACTCTGCATATAAGTTAAATAAGCAGGGTGACAATATGCAGCCTTGATGTACTCCTTTTCCTATTTGGAACCAGTCTGTTGTTCCATGTCCAGTTCTAACTGTTGCTTCCTGACCTGCATACAGATTTCTCAAGAGGCAGGTCAGGTGGTCTGGTATTCCCATCTCTCTCAGAATTTTCCACAGTTTATTGTTTATTCCACACAGTCAAAGGCTTTGGCATAGTCAATAAAGCAGAAATAGATGTTTTTCTGGAACTCTCTTGCTTTTTCCATGATCCAGCGGATATTGGCAATTTGATCTCTGTTTCCTCTGCCTTTTCTAAAACCAGCTTGAACATCAGGAAGTTCACGGGTCACGTATTGCTGAAGGCTGGCTTGGAGAATTTTGAGCATTACTTTACTAGCATGTGAGATAAGTGCAATTGTGTGGTAGTTTGAGCATTCTTTGGAATTGCCTTTCTTTGGGATTGGAATGAAAACTGACCTTTTCCAGTCCTGTGGCCGCTGCTGAGTTTTCCAAATTTGCTGGCATATTGAGTGCAGCACTTTGACAGCATCATCTTTCAGGATTTGAAATAGCTCAACTGGAATGCTATCACCTCCACTAGCTTTGCTTGTAGTGATGCTTTCTAAGGCCGAGAGGAGCTACCCCGCGTTCGAGGTCCAGGGCGACGGCCAAGAGGAGCTACCCCGTGTCCAAGGCCAGGGACAGCGGCCGGGAGGAGCTACCCCACGTCTGAGGTCAGGGGCGATGGCCCAGAGGAGCTACCCTGTGTCCAAGGCCAGGGGCAGTGCCCGAGGCCAGGGGCAGTGGGCTGTAGCAACCCCACACCTGAGGCCAGGGCGGCAACCGGGAGGGACAGAATGTGAGCAACAATTCAGATATCCAGAGGGCACAGCAAATAGCCAGCTTGATTTTATTTTAGGATTATTCTCAAGTCTTATCCTATGGGAATCTGACCCCACCTCCCCCACCCCCACCATGTATTTCTGATTGGTGGTGCCTTTGAGCAGGGTTAGTTCTGTAGTTCAAGAAACTGTTTTTAGTGATACTCATGTGCATGACTCAAGCATAGGCACCCTGTCCTGTCTGGGCCTGGGGAAGCCGAAGTCTAGTCCCATTGTTCAGATGAGACAAGCTGGGATTTCCATCAGGGTGAGCAGATACTACTTGGCTTTTAATAATAGCTTTCCTCTGTGGAAGTCATAGTGCCAGGTATTCTTTATCAGTGTATCCTGACTGAATCCTTACAACTGCTCTATGAGGTAGGTACCGCTTTTCAGGTTGATGAAATTCAGGTTTTTGATCAGGGTCAAACAGCAGGTAGCAGAGTTGGACTTAAAGAGCTAGAGCTTTTACCCATGATGGGGTCCTGAAACATCACAGGTTTAAGGACTCTGGACTAATTCTAGTCCCCAGCCTCTGGTGAGGCTGAGCCTAAGGGTTTGCCTTCCTGCTTCACAGGTATGGCTTGCGGGGGAGAGAGCAGTGGCTAGGACATCATTCTTAGCTCTGGGCACAGACCATGTGCTGTTCTTTTTCCAGTAGTAGTTGTTGTTTAGTCCCTAAGTCATGTCCGACTCTTTGCAATCCCATGGAGTGCAGCAAGCCAGGCTCCTCTGTCCTTCACTGTCTCCCACAGTTTGCTCAAATCTGTGTGCATTGAGTCAGTGATGCTATCTAACCATATCATCCTCTGCCACCCCTTTTTCCTCCTGCTCTCAATCTATCCCAGCAGTAGGGTCTTTTCCAGTGACTTGGCTCTTTTGTATCAGGTGGCCAATGTATTGGAGCTTAAGCCTCAGTCTGTCCGATGAATATTCAGGGTTGGTTTCCTTTAGGATTGACTAGTTTGACCTCCTTGTAGTCCAGGGGATTCTCCAGAGTCTTCTTCAGCACAATTCCAAAGCATCAATTCTTTGGCACTCAGCCTTCTTTATGGTCCAGTTCTTATATCTGTACGTGACTACTGGATACGATAACTGACTATACAGATCTTTGTCAGCAGAATGTTTCTGGTTTTTAATGTGTTGTCTAGGTTTGTCATAGCTTTCCATCCAAGAAGCAAGTGTCTTTTAATTCATGGCTGCAGTCACTGTCCACAGTGATTTTGGAGCCCACTAAAATAAACTCTGTCACTGTTTCCATATTTTCCCCATCTATTTGTCATGCAGTGGTGTGACTAGATGCCATGATCTTAGTTTTTTGAATGTTGAGTTTTAAGCCAACCTTTTCACTCTTTTTCACCCTCATCAAAAAGCTCTTTAGTTTCTTTTCACTTTCTGCCATTATGGTGGTATCATCTGCATATCTGAGGTTGTTGGTATTTCTCCCAGAAATCTTGATTCCAGCTTGTGGTTCATTCACTTTGGCATTTTGCATGATGTACTCTGCATATAAGTTAAATAAGCAGCATGACAGTATACAGCCTTGACATACTTCTTTCCCTATATGGAACCAGTTCGTTGTCCATGTCCAGTTCTAGCTGTTGCTTCTCGACTTGCACATGTTTCTTAGGAGACAGGTAAGGTGGTCTGGTACTCCCATTTATTTAAGAATTGTCCACTTTGTTGTGATCCACAAAGTCAATGGCTTTAGCATAGTCAATGAAGTAAATGTTTTTTTGGAATTCCCTTGCTTTTCCTGTGATCCAGTAGATGTTGGCAATTTGATCTCTGGGTCCTCTGCCTTTTCTAAAGCCAGCTTGTACATCTGGAATTTCTTGGTTCACATACTGCTGAAGCCTAGCTTGGAGAATTTTGAGCCTTACCTTGCTAGTATGTGAAATGAATGCAATTGTGCCATAGTTTGAAATTTCTTTGGCATTGCTCTTCTTTGGGATTGGAATGAAAACTGACCTTTTCCATTCCTGTGACCACTGCTGAGTTTTCCAAAATTTGCTGACATATTGACTGTAGCACTTTAACAGCATCATCTTTTAGGATTTTACATAGGTCTGCTGGAATTCCATCACCTCCATAAGCTTTGTGGAGAAGCAATGGCAACCCACTCCAGTACTCTTGCCTGGAAAATCCCATGGATGGTAGAGCCTGGTAGGCTGCAGTCCATGGGGTTACGAAGAGTTGGACACGACTGAGCGACTTTACTTTCCCTTTTCACTTTCATGCATTAGAAAAGGAAATGGCAGCCCACTCCAGGGTTCTTGCCTGGAGAATCCCAGAGACGGGGGAGCCTCGTGGGCAGCCATCTGTGGGGTCGCACAGAGTCGGACACGACTGAAGTGACTTAGCAACAGCACCATTAGCTTTGTTCTTAGTAATGCTTCCTAAGGTCCACTTGACTTCACATTCCAGGATGTCTGGCTCTAGGTGAGTGACTATACTCCTATCGTTGTGGTTATCTGAGTCATTAAGACCTTTCTTGTATAGTTCTTCTGTGTATTCTTTCCACCTCTTAATATCTTGTTAGGTCCTTAACTCATTCCCATTCTTGGATGAAATGTTTCCCCTACTATTTATAATTTTTTTGAAGAGAAATTCTCTTTCTTAGAGAATCTTTCTCATCTTGTTGTTTTCCTCTATTTCTTTACACTTCATTTCAGAAGGCCTTCTTATCTCTCCTTGCTTTTCTCTGGAACTCTGCATTCAGTTGGGTATATTTTTCTCTTTTTCCCTTTTCAGCTATTTGTAAAGCCTCCTCAGACAACCACTTTGCCTTCTTGCATTTCTCTTTCCTTGTGGTGGTTTTGGTCACTGCCTCTTGTACAATATTATAAACCTCCATATATAGTTCTTTATGCACTCTGCCAGATCTAATCCCTTGAACCTATTCATCACCTCCACCATATAATCATAAGGGATTTGATTTAGGTCATACCTGAGTGGTCTAGTAGTTTTCCCTACTTTCTTCAACTTAAGACTAAATTTTGCGATAAGGAGGTCATGATCTGAGCCACGGTTAGCTCCCAGTCTTATTTTTGCTGATTGTATAGAGCTTCTCCATCTTTAGCTGCAGAGAATATAATCAATGTGATTTCAGTAGTGATCATTTGGCGATTCCATGTATAGAGTCATCTCTTGTGTTGTTGGAAAAGAGAGTTTGCTCTAACCAGTGTGTTCTCTTGGCAAAACTCTGTTAGCCTTTGCCCTGCTTCATTTTGTACTTCAAGGTCAAAACTTGCTTGCTACTGCAGGTTTCTCTCGACTTCCAGCTTTTGCATTCCAATTCCCATGATGAAAAGGACATCGTTTTTGCTGTTAGTTCTACAAGGTCTTGTAGATCTTCATAGTAAACTTTAGCTTCTTCAGCATCAGTGGTTGAGGCAAAGTGATGTTGAATGGTTTGCCTTGGAAAGGAACCGAGGTCACTGTTTTGTTGACTGTGAGGGCTATTCCACTTCTTCTAAGGGATTCTTGCCCACAGTAGTAGATATAATGGTTACCTGAATTAAATTCACCCATTCCTGTCCACTTTAGTTCACTGATTCCTAAAATGATATTCACTCTTGCCATCTCCTGCTTGATCACGTCCAATTTCCTTGATTCATGGACCTAACATTCCAGGTTTCTATGCAATACCACCAGACACATCCACAGTTGAGTGTCGTTTCCGGTTTGGCTCAGCCAGTTCATTCTTTCTGGAGGTATTAATAATTGCCATCTACTCTTCCCCCATGGCATATTGGACACCTTCCAACCTGGGGTGCTCATCTTCCAGTGTTATGTGTTTTGCTTTTTCATACTGCTCATGGGGTTTTCATGGCAAGCACACTGGTGTGTTTTGCCATTCCCTCCTCCAGTGGACCACATTTTGTCAGTACACTTCACTATGACCCACCCATCTTGGGAGGCCCTGCACAGCATGGCTTATAGCTTCATTGCATTACAAAGCCCCTTTACCAAGACCATGCTGTGATCTATGAAGGGGCTTCTGATATGGGTGTTAAACAGTCTAGCTTAGTGGTTAAACTGAAAGTGAAAGTCGGCTCAGTCGTGTCTGTTTGCAACCCATGGACTATACAGTAGAAGTCCATGGAATTCTCCAGGCCAGAATACTGTAGTGGGTAGCCTTTCCCTTCTCAGGGGATCTTCCCAACCCAGGCTAACCTGGGTCTCCTGCATTATGTGTGAATTCTTGACCAGCTGAGTCACAAGGAAAGCCCAAGAGTACTGGAGTGGGTAGGCTATCCCTTCTCCAGTGGATCTTCCCCACCCAGGAATCGAACTGGGGTCTCCTGCATCAGTGGCAGATTCTTTACCGTGAGCTATCAGGGGTTTTTCAAGTCAGACATATCAGGTTCTTCTTGTGATCCTGGGTAATCTTCTTTGCACCCAACTTTCCTGTCTTTGAATGGACTTGTGGTAAGCATATATGAGTTTTATTGTCCATAAAGTGCTATGTATAATGCATGCTGTGATACCCAGTGCTCAGTAATTGGTAATTGCTCTTATTGGGAATTAGCCAGCAGCTAGTGTGTGCAGGGAAGCTTGCAACTTTAAAACACTTGAAGTGTGGCCATCCTGTGATACAGGGCTGAGCCCCTGATTGAACCTGAGAAATCTCTTGGTGCAGAACTGTTTCCCAAAGAAAAGGTAGACAGTAAAGAAGGGAGCCCATTAGGAATCAGGGGACCACACTCACCATCAGATCTGTAACTGGCTGAGACCATCACTTGCTTCAAAGGAAAGGACCAGAATGAAAGGAAAGGATCCAGCCTTCTGGCACTTTCTGACTAATCATCTGTCTAAATTGATTTCACACTCCTTTTTTTCTTTTTATCTTTTGGATATGTAAAATGCCTTCAGGTTTCAGCTGGTTCTGCTACGTCAGGTCATCAAAGATGCTCTCATGTGGAGGGCTTGTAAATGGGTAAATGGATTAGAACCTCTTTGGTAGGACCATCTGTTCTGTCCCTACTTGAAGGCCTTGGCACCAGGATTTGGAGAAAGCTGCTGTAATGTAGCATCTGTCCAATGGGAGCAGAGGTGAGTGGCCTAGGGTAGATGAGTCAGTCAGAAACCAGGAAATCCTCTTATCGTGCCAGATACCTGGGCTTTCCTCAGCAGCAAGAACTGAGCAGCAAAATCTGGTGAGTCAGCGTTCTGGGAATTAGAGTTGCCAGTCTGTGAGCATGTGGAATTTGTGTAAGTTTGGGCCTTTTGTTTCTTTCAGCATTTCAGTCTTAGAAACACAGATCTGGAAACCAGATAGTCCATGTGGTATAGTGCTGTTTGTTTTGGATAATTTGGCTTGAACAGGTTGCTTCTCATGTATTCTGGTCTTCCAAGAATTAACCCCCTTGCCTTTAAAAATTTTAATAAGTTGCACTATGGCTTACTGGGTATACTCTAAAAACATAAAAAGGCTTCAAAAAACTTACTTGGGTCTGTCATTTTCCACACTAAAACCCTTCTGAAGGGGCTTCAGTATGTTTTTGAAACCTAAGTGAAACTGCAAATCCAAAAAGGGCATGTATAGTCATGTCTGTCATTTATTCTTTTTGAAGGTGGAGAATGGGACACACCCTGATACTATATGATTCCAATTAACACAGGGATGATTATGGTTTTCATTTTCAACTTGTACACTCAGAACATACCCTTAGAATTCCTTTTGAAAATAACTCTGAATTTATGCAAGTACTATTTGGAGGAAGTAAAGTTCTTTAGCTAAAGTTTAAACCTTCAACTTTCCATTAAAACACCCTTTTACCCTACTGCCAGTCTCATTAGAGCTTTGAATTTGGATTGTGAAGGTCCATGACTCTAGAGCTGGTGAAACATGGGTCTGACATTGATTTGATCCACTTTCCCTGCAATACTTCCAAGTTTCTATTAACATAATTTCAGAGGCTGCAATTATTATGCTCTGCTGTGCTGTGCTTAGTCACTCAGTCGTGTCCAACTCTTTGCAACCCCATGGACTGTAGCTTGCCAGGCTCCTCTGTCCTTGGGGATTCTCTAGGCAAGAATACTGGAGTGGGTTGCCATGCCCTTCTCCAGGGGATCTTCCCAACCCAGAAATTGCACCAGGTATCTTGCAGTGCAGATGGATTCTTTACTGTCTGAGCCACCAGGGAAGCCCAAGAATACCAGAGCAGGTAGCGTGTCCCTTCTCAAGGGGTCTTCCTGAACCAGGAATCGAACTGGGGTCTCCTGCACTGCAGGCAGGTTCTTTAGTTAGCAAAGTTTTACAAGCACTAAATTTTATATGGATCTTCTGGTAGCCTAGTTGAAGGTAAGAATGAGTCTAAGTAGATACAGTGTCTCCAGAGAAATCACTCCTTCCTAGCCAAGAAATTTCTGGCAATCTTCCTATAAAACACTTTTTAGTTAAAAATAAGAAATCACTGTGATTTTATGTATTAGTGCAGACTTCTTTTTCATCTGTATGTTATCTTATCATTTAGAGATTGTATTTGGGTGAATCAGCCCTTCTTTTAAAATGGAGACACCTTCTTAGAAGACTAAGCCTGCAGGCCCTGTAGGGCATTCACATTTAGTGTGAACTTGACTTTCCTTCTACATACTACCTTTCTGAGAGGAGTATTTAGAAAAGAAGCTCAGCGGCTGGGACCCTTGGCATGGAATACAGTCCTGGTGGATGGCTCCCATAGGTGGATAGACTTAGGGTGGAGAAAAGGCTTGCAAACTCTTTATCTCATCTTTAGGGCATTATGAATTATGAAACTACATATAGTTATTTTGGATGTGACCACTCTTTCTCCCTGTTCATCCTACTTAAAAAGAAAATCTGGGAATTTTGACATTAGAGACTAGAAATGAACCTTTAATTTGTACCTTTGGTGTTAACACAGGTTCAAATAACTTTCTTATCTGATAGCAAATTGGCAAGACAAATTTCCTTTGGAATATTTCTGGCAAACCCATAGTCTTCCTGATGCCTTCTGCACATGAATTCTTTGTGATCTGTGTTACCTTAAGAATTTTAGGAATTTCTATTATTGGTTCTCCATATGTGTCCTAGCCACTGCATTTCCAAGGTGAAGGTGTAGGCTTATGAGGAAGGTGATGGTGAACTTGGGGTATTTCCGCTAGTTCATGGTTGACTCATTGCAAGAATGGTGTTGCACTGTGCAGTCCCTGGAGGAGAGCTTGCATTCTCTGTCTTCCTGTTCAGTGGTGTTGCTCTTTAATTTTCTTCTAGGTTGGCTGGCTCCTCTGGCTGATGGCATGTTGAGGCACATGGGCCATTGGCAACGAGGGTATCCAATCCAGAGAGGGCCGCTTTAGAGGCCAGGCCACCAGCATCATGGGCCAGTGTGTCACGAAGTGTAAGAATCCCTCATCAACTCTGGGTAGCAAGAATGGAGACCGTGACCCCAGCAGCAAGTCACATGGTAGGCGGAGTGCAAGCCATCGTGAGGAACAGCTGCCAGCCTGTGGCAAGCCAGGTGGAGATATCCTTGTCAATGGGACCAAGAAGGCAGAGGCTGCTACCGAGGCCTGCCAGCTGCCAACATCCTCCGGAGATGCTGGGAGGGAGCCCAAGTCAAATGCCGAGGAGTCTTCTTTGCAGAGGTTGGAAGAACTGTTCAGGCGCTATAAGGATGAACGGGAGGATGCAATTTTGGAGGAAGGCATGGAGCGCTTTTGCAATGATCTATGTGTGGACCCCACAGAATTTCGAGTGCTGCTTTTGGCTTGGAAGTTCCAGGCTGCTACCATGTGCAAATTCACCAGGTTAGTTACAAATACTTGGTGTCACCAGGTAAACAGAGGAGGAAAGAGAGCACCATTGAGCAGTGGTTCCCAGCTAGGATAGAAGTGGGCACCAACAATCCTTGCCTGAAGTTATAAATCCATGTTGCCAAGCTGCTGTCCCACCCCACTGCTATTTCACACTTTTATCTTTTCTTTCACTCCTTTGTCAATTCACTTACTTCCTTACTCAGTGTTTATTGTGCACCTATCATGTGTCAGGCATTGAGTGCCACTGGGGATGTGCTTTAGTCCTGTATGAAGCTTGTTTTCCCTTTTAGCTCTGCGAACAATACCCTTAGCCACCCTATGTGCCAATAAGGACAACTGGCCCCAGTTATCAGCTAGTGTGCACAGTCACTCAGTCACGTCCAACTCTTTCTGACCCTGTGGACCATAGCCTGCCAGGTTCTTCTGTCTGTGGTATTTTCTGGGTAAGAATACTGACTGTGTTGCCATTTCCTCCTCCAGGCGATCTTCCCAACCCAGGGATCGAACCCATATCTCCTGCATTGTTGGCAGGCTGATTCTTTACCACTGAGCCACCTGGGAAGTCCTGTCAACCTGTAGTTATGTCCATTGTTATGATCGATCATGCATCCTGAGAGATTATTTGTGGGAGACAGCATGGCAGGGTCAGTACAAAGTGTGGTTTGCAGAGCACTGGATTATAAGTAAGAATTGACTTTGAGAACCCCTTGATAAAACTTTTAGTCCCTGGGTAGGTTACTCAGCAGATCTCAGATATTCTATCTTCAGAACATACAGAATCTCGAAGAACATGATCAGTGTGAGACCATGTTGTAAGCCAGAAGTGTTATATATAGATGTTAAAAAATACCATACAATTTTTGCTTTTTAGTTACAGAACTTTGATCTCTGGTGGCAGTTTCCCCAGGTTCATCCAGAATCTTTGGACTCCAGAAATTTTCCTTGGCAGTAACCAAAAATATTCCCAAAACAAACAACCCCTATAAAATCAAAAAGAAAACAGGAAGACTCCCTCCCCATCACCAAGGAAAGTCTACAGCTTAATCACTATTGTAGAATGAGAAACGGCACGGAGCAGGAGACTTGGAGTTTAGCTTTAGAAAGATGAATATATGAATGAATGAACTATTATCAGCTGCCTACCATGTGCCTGGCACTATTAGAAGTTGATATAATAACTTGTTTAGTTAAACCCTATGAAGTAGTAGTCTCACCATTTAGCAGATGAAATAGGATCACAATCAGTAGAGGAGTTGGAGTTCAAATCCTGACAGCCTCATAGTTATGCTCTTAATTATGATACTGTATCACCTCTCAGTAAATGGTATCATTTGCAATTATTAATTGTGCCCCTCCTTCCTGTTGCAGGAAGGAATTTTTTGATGGCTGCAAAGCAATAAGTGCAGACAGCATTGATGGGATCTGTGCACGGTTCCCTAGCCTCTTAACAGAAGCCAAACAAGAGGATAAATTCAAGATCTCTACCGGTTTACATTTCAGTTTGGCCTGGACTCTGAAGAAGGGCAGCGGTCACTGCATCGAGAAATAGCCATTGCCCTGTGGAAACTCGTCTTTACCCAGAACAATCCTCCGGTATTGGACCAGTGGCTAAACTTCCTAACAGAGAACCCCTCGGGGATCAAGGGCATCTCCAGGGACACTTGGAATATGTTCCTTAACTTCACTCAGGTGATTGGCCCTGACCTCAGCAACTACAGCGAAGATGAGGCCTGGCCAAGTCTCTTCGATACCTTTGTGGAGTGGGAAATGGAGCGAAGGAAAAGAGAAGGGGAAGGGAGAGGTGCACTCAGCTCAGGGCCCGAGGGCTTGTGTCCCGAGGAGCAGACTTAGTGGCTCTGTCTCAGGAGCAGCAGCAAGGATCTGCCTGCTGCCCTGCAGTCAACCAAGGAATTGGACCTTTCTGGAAATTACTGAAGATCCGGATATTTTCTACTTTACACCTTTCTCTGCCTTGTATCTGAAAGGGCTCTAAAATGCTGTATCATGTTTTAGGCACTTTCTTCACTTTTGGTTATTTTGGTTATTTCCCTTTTTTGGGGAGGGGTCCCCCAAAATATTTGAACCTGGCTACATGTTGTATTTTTTTTTTTTTGAAGCCTTCAGATAGAATAAGCCTGCCACTTCTTGCACAAATTAGATTTTTTTTTTTTTTTTTGGTGGGGGAGGGTGTAGAGCAGGTAGTAGGGAATGGGACAGTTAGGTTGAATTATTATAAAATGATAGTGCCAGATCTCAGTTTTGCATATTCTTGTTTTTCAGGGCAGGTCTGTACTGTGTGTAGTGCTGTTTACATGGTTGAATTTAGGTTGTAATAATTACTTTTAAAGATTTACACAGAGTTGAATTTTGAATTAGCAGTGTTAACTGTTAACCACATTGCATTAATTGCCAGGCGATTTAAAGTTCTTGGAGAGCCAAGGCTGGCCAAGAGCATTTGTAGTCTGGTGATGACCCCCTTTTAAGCTACTTTATCTGAAATCTTTATTTTCCTCACTTCTTGCTCATTCCTTCTTTGACCTATTGCATTTCATGTTGAGTTTATCCATCAACATGCTACACCTGTCAGTCAAGTGAGCAGTTTTGTTAGAACACATTGTACTGAGAACCACTTAAGCATTGGATGCAGAGAAAGCAGTGCTACCTCAGTTTTGCTGGAAGTAGACTTTGATAGTTTTCTTTCTTTGATGAATTTTCTGTATTTTCATGTTGTAAGTGGAAATACTTTTTTTTTTTTTTCATTTGCTTTGGAGCCAAAGTTTCTGTTCCTGGTGGTCGGAAAACTGTGCCTGCCGGCCAACTGACTTGAAGGAAAACTGTGGTATGGAGCTCTGCTTGAATTTTGTTTTTTTTTTTTTTTTCCTTGAGTATCATCAGCTTACTTGTCTGGCAAGTGCAGGAGCCTGGGGTTGACCTGAACTCTGCCAAACAAATACATAAGTGTATTTAATAGTTAAATGTGTGCCCTTTCCCTTCTTGCTGCACCCATGTTATCACTTAACCCCCAGAAGTTATTTATTTTCTTCTTTGTTAATGTCAGGCTTATTTGGGGAAATGTGATGACTATTTAGGTTTACATGACCCTCCTCACCTTTTCCTACCCCCAAATATGTATATATACATATATATGTATATATTTTACCTATATAATATATATATATATACACATATATGTATCTATATTCCTTTGTTTCTTTGCCTGCTAAAACTAGCTATAAAAGGGAGCTGCCTTCAATATACAAAGTATAAGAGTGTCAGGGAGAATCATAATGAAGGCTTTTGAATCTGAATTTAGATCATTTTCATTAAAGATGAATTTTCTCAGTCCTTTCCTCACAAGAGGGTGTCCCAGTTCCCTAGACACCTCCATGTGCTTGCTCTGTAAGGCCAGCTTAGGCTAAACTGCCGCACAGGAGCTGACTGGTCCTACCTGGTTTTAGTAGAGGGTCCTCTTATTTTTCCATTAAAAGAAAAAATGTCCTCATAAAACTGTACTGGAAGGAGGATGGCAGGAACTTGTACCGTTCAGCTTCCAATACTTTGGAACAGATTGAAAAGGGAATTTTTAAATAAAAATTTATAAAAATATTTATACTCTTGAGGCAGTGAGAGTTTGTCTATTAAATATTTGGAGTTTTCTCCCTCAACTTACCCCCCCATCTCCCTCCCAGGTATATGTTTCTTAGCCTGGGCAGGAATTGCTTATTTGAGTTCTTTTATTACTAACCTATGGCTCTGGGCTCCCATCTTTACAAAGATGATTTAAGGAGTTTCTGCAGTCAGTGTTTTTGTAAAATTGGTATTGTTATAGGGAACATATATATATTTTTTAATCTGAACCCTGAGAATTGCCCCCTTTACAGGAGTGGATGGGAAACTAAAGTCAGCCACAGTAGTTCACAATACTGCTGGAAAGCTGATGGGTCCCAGTCCAGATATCTGGCTTTGTTCTAGCCTAAGACACAAGATCCTTGTAGATGGTTTGTAAGGGTCTTAGCAGGTTCTGTGGGCTCAGTTGAAGTCAAGGTACCTAGACTGAGGTATTGAGACTGCCATCTCATCCAGTCAATTTACAACCCCATTTTTCCTCAGTTCTGGACTGGGCAGAGGTTAAGGTTAAAACCTTATCCTAGCAAGCTGCTTCTGGCCAGGTAAGGCTTTTCTGTCTCAGATCAGAAGGGTGTACGGAGAGGACACAAAATGCTGAGTATCCTAAGGACTCTGGAGGAACTGGATTCCTTCCCCAGCCTACAAGAAAGCATTCCATGCATTAGGTGTCCTATGATGGATTTTTAAAAAAACACTCAGCTTCCTCATCAACAAAGAGCCATTTAAATATTTTTGGTTATATATTTAATGGTCTGTTTGTTAACAAATGCAAATTAGAAACCTGAAAAGGGAATGGTTAGGGAGGGACTTCGTTTCCTTCCAAGTTTGAGTTGTTGATAACAAAGAATTCAAGCTTATGCAGTCACGTGGACCAATGCTTGACTTTTCTCGTGGCTATAGGAAAAGCAGTTTTCTGAGAGGAATCCAAGATGGAGTGTGTGTGTAGGGTTTGCAGTTACACTTCTGGGAAATGAGAGGTTCCTGTTCTTCTTCACTTACAGATAGGTTTGCTGCTTAATGAGTGAGCAGTAATTGTGTTGAAGAGGTCAATGCATGCCCCTCAGGTAAGCCAGTGCACACTTCACTTTAAACAATAGGACACCAGAGTGGTGTGGTGGTGTGGTCAGGGGCAGGATGTGGATGCTGTTTTGAAAACGGGCAAATACCAGAGCGACTACAACAAACGGAGTGTGTTGGGAAGTTGTTTTTTGGCAGTAGTTTTGTGTGTGAGCTTCTACGGTAATTCTTTAGCAATTGATTAGAAAGCAATATGAGATGAAGTGTGCTTCACTGCATTGCTTTTCCCCTATACCTGCCAAATGTGAATGTATCATTCTTAACCCTGCCTCCTGTAATGACACTTTGCTATACTTAGCTTCAGCAGTTCTCCCTGCCAGATGTGCTCACATGTGTGAGTTTGGTTCAAGATTACATTTCTACCCTTCTGGTAAGAAAAAAAAATGTAGAGCTAGGTAGAGATCCAAATTTCAGCCAAGCCCTCAGGTTCAAGGAAATCCAACAGAAAATGTCCAAGGCAGTGTTTTCAATATTAAACTTTCCTAAGGAAGGCATAAACTAGCCTTCTTGCAGAGGAAGAAAGGATTAAGCCACACATTTATTAGTGGGTCTTAAAACAGTATGGATCTCCCAAGGAATGGTGGCAAAATTGAGTCCTCAGTGCTGGAGCCTGCAGGGTGTGGGACTCCATAGTTCATGTGATAGCCACATATAGTATACTACACCAAACTGTATTAAATAGTGATGGGAAATTACTTAGATAAGGATCTGGTATAAAAGTTTAAAAACAAAAACATCTGTATTTTGGGCCATGTTTGGTTTGCATTTAAAGTCAAGTCTTCAGTGTAGCGAGCCCCAAGGGTATAAAGGCTGGAAGAAAGCTGCTGCTAGGTTTGTTTTGCTGTAGTAGCCCACTTTGCCCTCTTCTTGTGTATCTGGTTGGTTGGTGATGACCTGAACATCTTGGTAACTGCCTAACTGACAAAGGTCTTCCCTGGGGGACTCAGAGTATCTTGATTAAGTGTGTGCGTGTGTGCTAATTCACTTCAGTCATATCCGACTCTGTGTGGCCCTGTGGACTATAGCCAGCCAGACTGCTCTGTCCATGGGATTCTCCAGGCAAGAATATTGGAGTGAGTTGCCGTGCCCTCGTCCAGGAGATCTTCCCAAACCAGGGACTGAACTGGTGTCTCTTATGTCTCCTGCATTGGCAGGTGGATTCTTTACCACTAGCACTACCTGGGAAGCCCTTGTTTAAACAAGATGGACTAAAAGGACTATTAAGTCATTAAAGTGTTAATTGGGACTCATTTGAGAACATGTAACATTGATCGTCCTCTTACTCCACAGTTTTCTGAATCATATAGAGGGGTTTCCTGCCCATTCCCCATTCAGAGTTTACACCTTTGTTAAGTTGTAATCATTAGCATTTATCCAGGTTAACCTTGACTAGCACTGCCTTACATTGAGGATCTGCAGGTGTTTTTCCTCACTGAAAAACAAAATTGAGTAACCATCAGATTCTGTTTCTGATTCAGGTGCTGGAGTTATCACATCCTTCTCCCTATTCCTCTCTTTGAAAACTGAGCCTGCTCTTCTACCACCCACCTTCCCTACAACTTTCAACATAAATCTTGCATATTGCCAAAGGAAGCCATTCAGCAGCTGCTGTGGTTTTTTTCCCCCAACACATTTATTCTGGGAGAAGTGTCTTCCTTCTGACCCTCGTCCTAGCCCCTTGAGTCTGTTATTAATTGCTCTTACCTGTTGCACTAATGAATATGATTCTAGGTTTCAAAGGAGGGATTTGAAGCAATAGGCAAATGGGGCTTGGATAAACTGGTCCTACAAATAAGATACCCTGCCTTATCCCGCTGAGGTGATGAGTCCACTGCTCATGTGACCCTCCACCTTTGTGGATTCCTCTTGGTTTGTGACCAGCGGTCTGTTTCTTGAAGTTGTACAAACTTGTTGACAAAAGTCAATACTTTGATTTGTATTCTCTGCACTGTTGCACTCTCCAAATGGCTCCTTGAATATTTTTATTAACTTGTTACACACATTATTGTCTACTTTTTTATTTGGAAGGTAACCTGCTGTTGGACTTATTAATAAATTTGTTTACTTGACTAATGACAGTTCTGCAAGAAACAAAAAACCACCCCCCAAACAAAAAAATACCTGTGACTTCATTCTGGGGTGAGCTTTACCCACCAGGAGCCTCTTCCAACATAATGGATGGCAAATCCTGTGCTTTGGAAAACCGTCCAGATCATACAGGATCCCCAGCTACAAATACGGATGTTGATCTCCCACTCACCAAGCTTAACAGCTTTTCAAGTCCCAGTGCTTATAGGCAAGAAGCAAATGCATCCTCACAGGGCCACTACCTAAACTGTCTTACCAACTGATGTGGATTCCCATGAAGAATAAAAAGTGAATTAGAACTCTTAATAGTTGGCTCCTATAATCTACTAGGTTGGCAGTGATTAAGGCAAAGGAGGCAAGCTGAAAACTGTCAGGTGCTACTGTTCTGTGATCTTTGGCAGGTTAGTGAAATTCTGAGTTTCCTTTTAGTCATCTGTAAAATCAAGAGAGACTGTTATTTCTATCAATGTTAGGATTTAAAAGAACATCCATGATTTTTATAAAGCACCTAAGACACAAAAGTTTAAGGTTTCCAGAGGCTGTTAGGTAATGCAGGGAATCCAGATAAATAGGAGGATTGGAATGGTCACATGACCTTTCACAAGTCACTGCCTCTCTTGGGGACTCAACTTCCCTATGCCAAATTGGGAGGATGGTGGGCTTAGAATAACATGGTCCCTAATGGCTCCCTCTGGCTCTTACATTCTAGAAGTCTAACTGTGGTAGACCTTGTTTAGTCACTAAGTTGTGTCTGACTCTTTTGCGACCCCATGGACTCTAGCCCGCCAGACTCCTCTGTCCATGGGATTTCCCAGGCAGAATACTGGAGTGGGTTGCCATTTTCTTCTCCAGTGGATATTCCCAACCCAGGGATTGAAACTGCGTCTCCTGCATTGACAGGTGGATTCTTGACCATTGAGCCATCAGGAAATCTAGAGGATGACTTTTTCCTCACTTAAAAAATGTACTTATTTTCCCAGTTGGCTCTTGAGCTTGTGTCTTTTTTGGCTTTTTGAGTTAATGAGCCCAACCAGAGCCTTACAAATAAGAGGTATGGGAAATAAGTGAAAATTACTGATTTGGGTGCTTGTATAGAATATGGGGCCATATATTCAAAGTGTCGTCATGGTGCTGTATGGCTAAAAACCAATTTTTGACTAGATAGGAATAAGCAACTGACACTATTACCAGATAAGTATGTGGAATGGTATACTGAAAGTAGTTCTGAGGGTTCAGAGTACTGTAAGATACCTGTAAGATACCTTCAGCACTGGCCTCTTCCTTCCCCTCAAATCCAGCTGCCAAAGTACATGGCTGGGTTAGCTTTGGAAGTCATTCTCTAACTCTGGATTTTGACCTAGACCTTAAAGGCTTACTCTGCCTGGGAAGTTAAGGCAAGGGAGCCAGCCTAACCTCTCCCAGCTCCTTTGCTATGACTTCCAAGGATGCCTTCTCTTATGAAAGCTATAAGGCTCTTCTATTACATTCTTCCTAGGTAATATTCCTTGATTCTCTTCTTAGCTTGTGGGATGCTGGGAAAGTTAGTGAAATATGGCAGCAATTCAGTCAGCAGCAGAGCATCTAACGCTAATGTTTTGTAATCCATGCTGATGAGGACTCTGGACTCCTGTTTATCTGGGGTGTTGCTGCTGAGAATGTGAGTGTATTACAATACAGAGCTACAAAATAATATGGTACTAGTGTGAGACAAGACGAAAGACACAGACATAAGGCTCTTGAATACACAGACTACAATAAAGTCTCCTTTACTGTGTAAGTAAAGATTAGTAATTGGATAAAATCTAAATATTTGGTGAAAAGTTATGCCAAAATAAGTTCAGGAGGAATAAAGGTATATGTGTAAAAATTAAATCATTTTTTAAATGTATGTAATATAATCAGTGGGTATTAAATTATCTCTGGATCAGTCAAGACTTTTTACGCATAAAAGCAAGTAGAAAAATATCACTAGAGACAAGAACAGACTTCTAAAACTCTTAAAACTAGAAACATTTTTGCAATAATTGACAAATGAACACTACATTTGTAAAGAACTTAAAAATTCAGAATGGAAAATTCATTATGGGAAAGACAACAGAAACACAAGCAAAGGATATGGACAACTCTAAAGAAAAACAATTGGCCAAAAGCTTCTGGAAAAAATAGTAGACAATCTAAAGGGTATTTGAATAAATGGATTTTAAATCCTAAATTAAACCTAAAATGAAAAACTTTTAAATCTATCAAATTGACAAAGATTTGAAAAAATGCTAGCAAGGTAAAAACTTTTCTGGAATTAAAAAAACTTTCAGTGGTTCATACTCTTCAGCCCAATTAAATTCACTTCTAGGAATTTTTCCTCAAGAAATTATCTGCCAAAGATGTGCAAGGATATGATTGGCAGCATCATTTGGGGATAACTTGGGACTGGTTTAGAAATTATGGCACACATCAGCATGTTGGAATATTATGCAGCTATTAAAAACTGCTTTTGAATAGTGGAAAATGTATGATAGAAGATTGTAAAATAGTGGTCTGATGGGATTAGGTATGATTTTAACTTCTGGATTTTTCAAGTTTTCATTAATGGGTTTCCTTTATAATAGAGAAGAGAATTTACAAAATGGGGGACAGAAGGAAATGAAAATAACATGGCTGAGTATTTTACTAAACAACCCCATATGGGTGAGGAGGCTAGAAAGTTTGGGAGTAGTATGTTCAAAGCCTAAACCAAGTATTCTGTAAAAATCCTTCGAGTTGCTTTTTTCCCCCAAATGAGAAGTTGCTTCTCTAGCAGCTGCCTTGGCAGCTCAGCAGTGGCTGCCTAGAAGGGTGTGGGAGGAAAAATGCACAAACGCACTATGAATGGAATGTGTTTTGCAAGAGGCCAAGTTGGCAGCTTTGGCTTCCAAAAGGTGGGAGCATCAGAAAGAACAATGTGTGCAGACTGGAGCCTCAAGAGACTTTATGGTCTGGGCCTATCTCTGCAGAGTTCTAGAGCTGGGGGCCCATGGGGAAACTTCACCCCACCCATCAAGAGAAAGGAAAGCCTTGGCTGTCCCTAGGAGCAAAGGGAGTACTCTTGGCACAGGGAGCCTTGATCTGCTCTGTGAGTCTGCAGTTCAAAGATGATCCTTAATAAAATGTAGGGTTTCACTAGTTTAATTCTCATAACCACCTTATTAAGTAGGTAATTATGTTGCCATCTTTAAAATGAGGAAACAGTTCCCTGGTGGTCTAGTGGTTAAGATTTTGCACTTTCACTGCTGTAGCCTGGGTTTAATCCCTGGTCAGCCCTGTTTGGGGAACTGTCAAGCTGTGTGCTGTGGCTAAAATGAAAAAAAAAAAAATAATGAGGAAACTGAGGCTCAGAGGGAAAATAATAACATTCCACTACTCAGTCATTTTTCACAAACTGAATCTTTGAATATTCATATCCTTAAAAGTAGATACATCCTCATTTTACAGAGCTATAGGAATGGGCTCAAACAAGGTTAAGTTACTGGCCCAGCAGCAGAGCTGAAGTGCCAACCTTCAGGCAGACATTTATTTTGAGTCTCAGGACTGGAGTCTCAAGAGGTGAACAAAGCTAAACTCCCAACAGCTTTGGAGTTCTCAGTAGGAAAGAATCCAGCAACACTGTTTCAAGATGTTCTCAAGGCCTTGCAACTGAGGTCAGCAGTCCATCTAGGGAATTTACAAGGAACTTCAAATGGTAGTATCTCAATCCAAAATCAAGCTCTTCAGTTCTAGCTTCTGGTTCAGAACTTTCAGATCTTGTGGAAGTTGCATTTAAAGGATTAAACAGTGACTCAACTGCCCAACCTTAAGAGTTAATTTTAAGTAAATTATTTTTTTCTGATTATAAAACAAATATGTGCTGTTTTAAAAAACAAACCAGCCTACTTTCAGAAAAGCATTTGGTAAAATTGAATCTCCCAGTCCCACCAGCCAGAGATAAAAACTGTTCATATTTTGCCATATAGCCTTCCAGGTTTTGTTCCAAGCCTATGCATATCTTTTTTCTACTCAACTATACAGAGTATTCTGTAACTCTCCATGCATTATACAACCTATGATATACTATGAACGCATAATCTCATCTTCACAACAATCCTGTAAGATGTATACCATTGTTATGTACCAAGCACAGAGGTGTTAAATAATTTATTCAGGTTCAACTAAAAGTAGGAAAGCTGGAATTCACAGTCAGGTAGTCTGGATCCAGAGGTCTACTGCTGCTGCTTGTAGATCTTTCACTAAATTTTATTTACACACACACATAATTTTTAAAGAATAGAATTCCACCAAATAACCCTTTAGCGTATCCTCCATACATGTTTTTGAGAAACTATCTTGTTACTGTAGGATAATACTCTAGGAGTAGAACTGCTGGGTCCCAGGGTAGGGAGCAATTGACAGAGTTTTTGGAATGATACAGCTATCAGTTTTGGAACTGTGTGCCTGTGCCCATGTCCTTTCCAACACAGAATGTTGATAATTTGAAAGTTAATTTTTTAAAACTCAAAGGTTTTTCTTTTATACTGAAATTGAAGCTTGTAAGTTAGGACTGCTGGTGTTGGAGGCACCTACTGGTAAAGGGTAACACGGCAGTCACTCTGGAAGGAAGCGTTCCTAAAAACTGAACTGAAGGAGGGTTTCCTGGGTTGGTTGAAAGCTTAAGAGCCTTCTATTTTCCCCTGTGGACCTACCAGATTTTCAGTCAGCCTTTTTCTTTCAATTTTATAACAGTCATTCAATAGAAAGTAGTTTGCCTTACAGAAATTTGCTTCACAGATGTTACAACTTTGAGAAACTACACACTGTCTGGGTTTTCTCTTCCTGGTTTCCTTACTTATATACAGTATGCCGTTTAATAGGAGTGCTACATGAAAAACACCTGCTGAATACTTGTATATAAACCCACTGACACCAAAGAAAGTACAAACTAGTAGCCTCCCCTCACTCTAAGATGAGGTTTGAATTTTAGGTATTTATTGAAAATTTGTACATGCCATATAAATGGACTAGACTGTCTGCCAATTAGAGAGGTCTGGCAGCCGGTGGAGTGCCTGCAGCCTGACCACATTTTCTGCCATTGCCCACAAGGGATTAAGAAATGACACCTGGAAGGTGGTGAGCAGACTCACAAACACATATTTGGTGTGGTGCTTTCCTCTTCATCTTTTATTCCCATCAGTCCTAGGCCAGAGAGTGATCCATGAGTGCTGTAATGGAGGAGGAGGAGTAGATAGTTAACCATTCATTCAACCCTGTTGACAAAAAGTAAGGTAAAGGAGAAACGGTTTTTTTGTATGTGTGTGTGCCATGGGGGTGAGAGCCAGGTAGGTAGACAGCGTATGGAAAGCTGCCTGCTGAAAACAGTTCAGTGGAAAGAATACTGACTAGTCCCAGATGCCCAGAATCAAATCACTGCTCTGCCACTTAACAGATGTGAGGCACATCTCAACTAAGGGTAAATGATCTCAAACTCAGTTTCTTCAATGATAAATAAATATTAAATATTTAAATTACTATCTCCTCACAGGGCTTTGGGAAGGACTGTGGACTGTAACAGCTAATATTCATGTCGATGGAGCACTTACTGCAGGTCAAGCAGTAAGAACTGTAGATGTGTCCTCATTTACTCCTCCCAAACAGCTTATGTACCTTAAGTAGGTACTGCTGTAGATAACAACAGTCTGTCATCAAAATCCTTTTAAACTGCTGTTAGAATGTTGTTTTGCTAAAACTACTTCTGTAGCACCTAACACATGCCAGGCACTTTAAAAACTTGATGTTAACTTTTAATTATGTTGTGAAACACCTAGCACATTGCTTAGAATTTAGGAGCCACCTGATATATTTTAGTTTCCTACGACATCATAGTGAATATTCATGGAATTGGGTGAGGGGGCAGAGATGCTTCCAAGGTGGAGGAGGCAGAAATGAGCAAAGACAAACAGAATCTGTCTCCCACCTAATGTCTGAACTTAAGCTAACAAGCCACAGGCCTTTTGGGTATGGAGAACTGGAGTTCTAAGTGCTGGAGAGTGGCTCTGGAATTAGAGACAATCATAATTCAAATACAGTAAAGAATCCGCCTGCAATGCAAGAGACTAGGGTTCGATCGCTGGGTTGGGAGAACGGAATGGCAACCCACTCTAGTAATCTTGTCTGGAGAATCCCATGGACAGAGAAGCCTGGTGGGCTATAGTCCATGGGGTCACAAAGAGTCAGACATGACTGAACAAGTAACAGTTCACACTTCATAATTCAGGTATTAATTGTGCACTTGTGACCTTAGGCAAGTTGCTTAACCCGAGCCTTTTCCTCATCTTATTAAAATGGAGATGCAATAACTTTAACCAAAACTGCATGTAAAACACTTAGCAGTACTTTGACATTTATTAAGGGTTTGATGAATTATAGTAATTATTAAGAGCTGAGTCAAGCTCCCAGCATGAGGGAAAACCTTCTCCTCTCCTTGGTACTCCTTCCTGAGCCACTTTTACTGTTTCCCAAATGTTATCTGCCGGCATCATGGAGACACTGCACAGAAGAGGCCAAAAGAAGTCAGTCACACAGAAGGCTTATAGCTTGGGGAAATAACATGCTCCTGCTGCTGGCTACAGATCATTATGACTACAGAAATGAGAGTGTAACTTTTGAAACAAAGGACTAACGTCAGGTTTTGTTACTACAGGATTTGCTATTTCCAGTTTTCTGACTTGTCAAACTTGCCTTTGGGACCTTTGCCTCAGTCAGAACTTAAGCTTTTTTGCTCCCTGACTCAATGTTCCTGCCTCTAAGCCCTCATCCCCTGAGAACATCCCAACCACTTCTAGAAGAAGAAAGCTATGACCCTCTCTTGCTTAGTTTACCTATACAATGGGGGTAGAATACTTACAAGCTAAGTATTCTACTTGGTACATGAAGACTTGCCTATTTTACCTCAACCTCCATAGCACTAGCTCTGAGAAGTTTTGTTTAGGCAAGTTCAAGTTTGCCCCTTTTAGAGACCACACTGTTAACCAAAAAGCTTTTTTTCTCTTTCTTTGGCAATTTTGGGTCACTTTTTAACCTCTTACTGTTAAATCTACCTATAAGCCTGTTTCAAGTGTATCAGTCCAAGATTTTTTTTTTTTTGCTGTAAACACCTAGTAATTATTTGTTTCTCAGAGACAGTAATTCTCATAAGCTGCCCAGCAGGTAGCCTGTTTCACTAGTAGCCCTAATACATATAATAAGAATTTTATGACAGGAAATTAACTTCTGATCCAGGATTCAAGGCCTGAGGCATTCATGTTTCACCACCTGGAACCCTGGGCCTGTGAAATAATCCTAGAATGTCAGAATTTTAAGGGACTTATTAGAAATAATACAATCCAGTATTTTCAAACTGCTTATTTCAAAAGAGCCACTGCCCTCTTTCCCTCCTCCCCCAATACACATGTTCATTCATATACCTACTCACCCATTTCAAAACTGCTCATCTTTATGCCTCAGTAAAGATTTAACATCAAAATTTTTCTCTTTAATAAAGGGTTTTATAGTTTAAAGAACTGATGCCTGGTGGCTCAGTGGTAAAGAATCTGCTTGGAATGCAGGAGACCTGGGTTCGCTCCCCAGGTCGGGAAGATCCCCTTGAGAAGGGAATGGCAACCCACTCATGTATTCTTGCCTGGGAAATTACATGAAGCCTGGTGGGCTACAGGTCCATGGGGCTACAAAGAGTCAGACATGACTGAGCTATTAACACTTTCATTTTTATAGTTTAAAGTATTTGAAAATTACTGATTTATTTTAAATCCCTCGTCTTACCAAAGGGAAATAGATCCATAATGGGAAGGTGGCTTGGCCACTACTTGTCAGAAAAGTTAAGTGTTACAGCTGGGACTAGTCCCAGAGTCCTGCTCCACTACTCCTCAGGCTTAGAATCAACAAAACAGGCCTTATCTCTTAAAAGTTACAGAACTGGAAAAGGGGGAAAGGGCAGGGAAGACAGGAACACATTCCTTATGTGGGAAAGGTAGGCTCTGGTCACATCTGAGCCTGTGCCTTGCCTAGAACTTCTTGACCATTTTTTACTCAAATGCTTCTTGTTCTAGAGAGGTTGCAGGATCTAAGATCTCTGCCTTTAAACTGGGATGAGCCATCTCCTTGAGGGACCACAAAATGTAGTTATAGAAGAGCAAATACATGTAAAGTAGGAATACAATAACCTATCTCTTAGAACTGTGAGAGTTAAAGAGATGATTCATTTCAATCTTCATTTATGTGCCTGGATATCAACCAAAGGCCTTTCTCCAATAAAAGCTTAAGTCCAGAGGTCAGAATCATGAAGGAACAACCCTTCAATCCTTACCTCTTGGTTCCTGGCAGCAAGATCATGCAGAGGGTGCCTGAACACAGGTTGTGGTAGAGCTTTCCTATCTTCCGGCCCCAGTGCCAGGCAGCTATCTTTGGGTGGTCCAGCTTCAGCATCTAGAATCAAAGCGAGAGATAGACACTCAGCTGGGGTACCCACTGCTCACTTTTGGAGAGACGTCAACATTCCTCCTCAGGCTCCCAGGAAAGGCTCTGTTCAAATCCTCAGTGTGAAGCCAGAATCTATACTATAGGGTTCCCGGCCCATCCCAGCCTCCGCAGGCTTTCAAGTCAGTTTAGGACAGCTGCTGTCCATTCCTCCAGATGCATCTTCCAGAGCACTGAGTTAGGGGAACCAAATCACTAAGGAGAGCTCTAGTCTGGCCTCTGCTATTAGGCATATTTGTGACCTGGGCAAATCATTCACTACTTCTCATCTGTATTTCTCATCTGCTAAATACGAGACATGAGACTAGGGCAGAGTTTCCCAAACTTAAGCCACTCACCTCCTATCTTCACCCTTCTGTTGGATATTCCCTAATGGTTTTCTTTAAAGTAAATCAATTTCTTCCTTAGCTTTATCTAAATAATACTAGGGAACCCTGGTGGCTCAGATGGTAGAGCTGCCTGCAATGCAGGGGAGACAGGTTCAATCCTTGGGTCAGGAAGATCCCCTAGAGAAGGAAATGGCAACCCACTCCAGTATTCTTGCCTGGAAAATCCCATGGATGGAGGAGCCTGGCAGGCTACATACCATGGGGTTGTAAAGAGTTGGAGATGACTGAGGGACTTCACTTTCACTTTTAAAATAATACTATCCATGTAATCATAGGTTCAATGTGGTGGTTGTTACCTTAAATAAATGTTAGGAAAAAAGTTCATAACTAAGAAAAAGTGAAAAAATGAGGTCCACCTATGACCACCAAAAATCATCTTCTGTATATATACACTGCAGGAAACCTCAGATCACTTAAGACTTGTCCAGCTCTCCAACTTCCTATATCAACCCCTCAACATCCCTTGGAGAGCCACCTCAAAAACTTGATTATAGCAAGTTTGGAGGAGACAAAGCATGAGATACCTTGGAGAAGAAAAGGTGTGTCCAGGGCTGGAAGAAGCTGGAGAGTGAAGATGTGCCAGGACTCTCATGACTAATTTCCATAAATATCAGAAGGCCAACACCAAGACCCAAGAAAACTAAAGTATCTAGCTACCTTTCCCCTCAAGCCCCAGGATACATTCATTAACTCACTCACCTGCAACGCCTCCTGCTCCGAAGGGGGAGGAATGACACGAACCCCTGGTAGCCTTGATTCGCGAGGTAAGCCCCTAAGCCAGGCATGGAGGTGCCTGGGTGTTAGGGCATGCCTGCCTTTCAGCTTCCAGTCCTTGCCCGTGAGAATGTTGAGGGCCCTCTGGGCACTGCCAAATGTTTTGAATTCTGAAAACAAGAATACTCTGTTCTATTATTAAGGACCAAAAAAAACCCAAAACCCAAACCCAAAACAAAACTGATCACCATCCAAGTTGGAGCTCACCCGGAGCCAAGGAAGAAGGACAAAATCAGGAGAAGGTGACCTGATCCAACCCAGGAGAGCCTATTTGGTGAACATTTCCTTTCTCTGATCTCATGTTATTACCATCTTAATGGCCTTCCCCAAGGCGATATTTGGTGGCATAGACTTACTCAAGAAGCAATAGCTTTTCTGCTTTCCACTTTTAAGATCTTTAGGCAAGATCATAGCTTCCAGGCCCAGGAAGAGGCTATAATGTTGCAACAGGTGTTCTCTGAAGGTTTCACTCACTCCAGACAGGTATATAGTACCTCGGTTCTCAGAATCTTGTTCCAACTCATTCACAAGGGTGTCACAATCAAGGGTGAGTTCTGTCACAGGCCTCTGCACCTAACCAAGGAAAGATGGCATTAGTGCTAGAAAAGTCACTACTTCAATCCCCAGGCCTACATACTAGCAAGTAACTTAATTCTTAAGATTCCTTATCTATATACAGAGGCTAATGATAACTGCCCCAAAGGACTATGGTAGAAACTTACAAAATAGATAAATAAATACAAAATGTAAATATTTTTGTGTAAATAATACTCTCTTACCTTTCCTTTTCACCTCACCACTTGCAATGGAAGTCAGTTCTCTGCCTTCTACACCAATGAAATTCTGGTTTAATAACATAAGAAACATCAAGATACTATTGATTTCCCTGAAAGCTAAAGGGCAACCATAAAACAAACAAACCATTTGGATCTAAGTAGTGATAAAGAGTTCAAGGTAAGAGAAACCCAAGTAAGACCGTAGGTGTTGCGAGATGGCATCAGAGGGCAGACACACTGAAACCATAATCACAGAAAACTAGCCAATCTGATCACATGGACTATAGCCTTCTCTAACTCAATGAAACTAAGCCATGCCGTGTGGGGGCCACCCAAGACGGGAGGGTCATGGTGGAGAGGTCTGACAGAATGTGGTCCACTGGAAAAGGGAATGGCAAACCACTTCAGTATTCTTGCCTTGAGAACCCCATGAAGAGTATGAAAAGGCAAAATGATAGGATACTGAAAGGGGAACTCCCCAGGTCGGTAGGTGCCCAATATGCTACTGGAGATCAGTGGAGAAATAACTCCAGAAAGAATGAAGGGATGGAGCCAGAGCAAAACAATACCCAGCGGTGGATGTGACTAGTGATAGAAGCAAGGTCTGATGCTGTAAAGAGCAATATTGCATAGGAACCTGAAATGTTAGGTCCATGAATCAAGGCAAATTGGAAGTGGTCAAACAGGAGATGGCAAGATTGAACCTTGGCATTCTAGGAATCAGCGAACTAAAATGGACTGGAATGGGTGAATTTAACTCAGATGACCATTATTATATCTACTACTGTGGGCAGGAATCCCTTAGAAGAAATGGATTAGCCCCCATGGTCAACAAAAGAGTCTGAAATGCAGTACTTGGATGCAATCTCAAAAACAAGAGAATGATCTCTGTTTCTATCCAAGGCAAACCATTCAATATCATGGTAATCCAAGCCTGTGCCCCAACCAGTAACACAGAAGAAGCTAAAGCTGAACGATTCTATGAAGACCTATAAGACCATTTAGAACTAACACCCCAAAAAGATGTCCTTTTCATTTTAGGGGATTGGAAAGCAAAAGTAGGAAGTCAAGAAACACCTGGAGTAACAGGCAAATTTGGCCATGGAGTACGGAATGAAGCAGGGCAACGGCTAATAGAGTTTTGCCAAGAGAATGCACTGGTCACAGCAAACACCGTCTTCTAAAAACACAAGAGAAGACTCTACACA
>SJXQ01001320.1:0-88510 GCA_006408695.1 Aepyceros melampus | reverse complement strand
GAAAAATAAAAATTAATTTAAAAAAAAAAC
The DNA here is from genome assembly GCA_006408695.1 of Aepyceros melampus. Lineage (NCBI taxonomy): Eukaryota > Metazoa > Chordata > Mammalia > Artiodactyla > Bovidae > Aepyceros > Aepyceros melampus. The sequence continues at coordinate 88,480 of SJXQ01001320.1, read as the reverse complement.
AGAATAAGTTTTTGTATTTTATTATTCCACTATGAGCTTAGACCTTGCCGAGTTTACCCCTGCCTCCCCATACACACACACACTCTGTTTTCCTCCCCTTGGATGGGTACTTCCAAAAAACTTAACTGGGGCCATAAGACAAATCACACGCTCCACTTCTGTCCCTCCATCACAAAACTTCAGTTCAGCTGTCACTCAGTCATGTCCAACTCTTGCCACCCCATGGACTGCAGCATGCCAGGCTTCCCTGTCCATCATCAACTCCTGGAGCTTTCTCCAATTCATGTCCATTGAGTTGGTGATGCCATCCATCCATTTCATCCTCTGTGTTCCCCTTCTCCTTCTGCCTTCAATCTTTCTCAGCATCAGGGCTGTTACCAAGGAGCTAGTTCTTTGCATCAAGTGGCCAAAATATTGCAGCTTCCTCTTCAGCATCAGTCTTTCCAAAGAATATTCAGGGCTGATTTCCTTTAGAATAACTNTCCATTGAGTTGGTGATGCCATCCATCCATTTCATCCTCTGTGTTCCCCTTCTCCTTCTGCCTTCAATCTTTCTCAGCATCAGGGCCATTACCAAGGAGCTAGTTCTTTGCATCAAGTGGCCAAAATATTGCAGCTTCCTCTTCAGCATCAGTCTTTCCAAAGAATATTCAGGGCTGATTTCCTTTAGAATAACTAGTTTGATCTCCTTGCAGTCCAAAAGATTCTCAAGAGTCTTCTCCTATACCACAGTTGAAAATGCAAATTCTTCAGTGTTCAGCTTTCTTTATGGTCCATCTCTCACATCCATACATGACAGCTGGAAAAAACATAGTTTTGACTAGACAGATATTTGTCAGCAAAATAATGCTTTATAATATGCCATCTTGTTTCATCATAGTTTTCTTCCAAGGAGCAAGCATCTTTTAATTTCATGGCTGCAGTCACCCTCTGCAGTGATTTTGGAGCCAAAGAAGCAAAGTCTGTCATTGTTTCCATTGTCTCTCCATCTGTTTGCAATGGAGTGATAGGACCAGATGACATGATCTTCATTTCCTGAATGTTGAGTTTTAAACAAGTTTTTTCACTCTCCTCTTTCACTTTCATCAAGAGGCTCTTGAGTTCCTCTCTGCTTTCTGCTATAAGGGTGGTATCAGCTGCATATCTGAAGTTATTAATATTTCTCACAGCAGTCATGATCCCAGTTTATACTTCATCCAGTCCGGTATTCTGCATGATGTACTCATGATACAATATACAGCCTGACGTACTCCTTTCCCAATTTGGAACCAGTCTGTTGTTCCATGTCTGGTTCTAACTGCTAGTTCTTGACCTGCATACACATTTCTCAGGAGGCAGGTAGGTGGTCTGGTAACTGCTTTCTGCTATAAGGGTGGTATCAGCTGCATATCTGAAGTTATTAATATTTCTCACAGCAGTCATGATCCCAGTTTATACTTCATCCAGTCCGGTATTCTGCATGATGTACTCATGATACAATATACAGCCTGACGTACTCCTTTCCCAATTTGGAACCAGTCTGTTGTTCCATGTCTGGTTCTAACTGCTAGTTCTTGACCTGCATACACATTTCTCAGGAGGCAGGTAGGTGGTCTGGTATTCCCACCTCTTTAAGAATTATCCACAGTTTTTTGTGATCCACACAGTCAAAGATTTTGGCATAGTCAATAAAGCAGAAATAGATGTGCTTTTTTTTTTTTTTTCCTGAAAATCTCTTGCTTTTTCTATGGATATTGGTAATTTGATCTGTGGTTCCTCTGTCTTTTCTAAATCCAGCTAGCACATCTCGAAGTTCTCATTTCACATACTGTTGAAGCCTCGCTTGTTAAATTTTGAGCGTTACTTTTCTGGCATGTGAGATGATTACAATTTTTCAGTATCTTGAACATTATTTGGCATTGCCTTTCCTTGGGATTGGCATGAAACTGATCTTTTGCAGTCCTGTGGCCGGTGCTGAGGTTTCCAAATTTGCTGGCATATTAACTGTAGCACTTTCACAGCATCATGCTTTAGAATTTGAAATAGTTCAGATGGAATTCCACCACCTCCACTAACTTTGTTCCTTGCTTCCTGTGGCCCACTCGACTTCACACTCCAGGATGTCTGGCTTTAGGTGAGTGATCACATCATCGTGGTTATCTGGTTCTTTACGATCTTTTTTGCATAGTTCTGTGTATTCTTGCCACCTTTCCTTAATCTCTTCTGCTTCTGTTAAATCCATACAATTTCTGTCCTCAATTGTGTCCATATTTGCATGAAATTTTCCCTTGGTACCTCTAATTTTCTTGAAGAGATTTCTAATCTTTCCCATTCCATTGTTGTCCTCTCTTTCTTTGCACCTAGCTTGGTCCTCCAAAAAGAGGAAGAAACAATACATGAATTATGATAAACTCAGCCATTTCTACCCTGGTGATCCACTTGCCCCTCCTTCAGGCAGAAGCTGGCCCAAATTATCTTTTAAGTCTAAGCCATGTACTCTATCTTCAAGAATGTATTTATTCTGGAAACACTCCATTTCTGTACCCTCCCTTATATCTGCTGCTGTGCCAAAATGCCCAAGATTACTGAGAAGGACTAAAGTGAAATCAGTGGTCAGTTGACATGAGCCTAATCACAGCCAACACATGAATGTATATAAAGAGCAGAGGTACCCAGTATCACTGCCAGGATTTCAGGAATTACATCCTTCAGTATTAATCTAACTGGTGACCGAGGTTGCAGTAACTGCCCACTGAGAACTGCAGCATCAAAGATATGCTCAAGAAAGGGATATTCTGGAGTTTTCTGATGCCTGTCCACAAGTTTGCTCTGAACAGCATGGAAATGGGGTGGAATCAATTCCCCTGCAGCCCTTGCTGTCCTATGAGAAGATCTAATCCTTCCCCGTCTTCTTCCCATTCTTTTGGACAGCTTAGGTTTCAGGGAAAATTAAGAATTTTGGATCCATACCCATCTCGATCTTGAGCCCTGAGCCAGGCCCCTCAAAAAATATTTCAGGGTATGATGGGCAGGTGTTTGGTAGGTGGGCATAAGGCTTTGCTTACTTCAAACTATCCCATTACAGCTTCAACATAGTAACAACCCTAGTCACTAGCTGCACTGTCCATGGTCTTTGCACCACCCAGGGGTTGCATACTGGGGTTGCACAATACTTACATGTCTCTCTTTCTCCACTACTCTGGACAAAGAGTACCAGAGGATGCCCCTCAATAAAAGCATCTGTGAATTAGCCATTCTCATACCTCTCTAGGGAAATGTTTACCCCCAAACCCAGTTGATTGATCTCTTGCAACATTATGTAACAGCTCCTCAGGGAGGGCATGATCCCCTGTTCCATCCCTTTCCCACTAATCCAAGTCCTTGCCTAAGGGTTTGTGGACAAGAATATCAAAGTCAATACTGTGTCTACAGACATGGCACTCTCAAAATCAAGCAGCAAACAGGCCAAACATCTGAAATACTTATTGGGCTGCTGCATGGCCAAGATTCTGTCCCAGGTGGATAAAACCTTGACTTTTATGGACAGCCATTCACCTTCTTAAAGCTCAGGAAGCTAGAGTGGAAAGAGGAGGATGGATCTGAATAGCTCTTCTTGTTTTCTTCCCACGTTGATCTCCTTCAACTTATCCATGTACCTCTCTGTTCATGATCATCTGTCACCACACTCTCCCTGAATCTAGGCTTAATGGAGGAAAATCTAATTGAACTCCTTATTACAATAATTAACTGGGAAGATAGAGATAGCATTTATTTTTTGGAAGGTGGGTAGGGTTAGAAAGCTGGAAAATTAAGACTAGATCACATATTATCTTTGTGGTTGTGAGGAAAATAACAATAAAAGAACTTACATCAAAAACAAATATCAATGATCTTATATATGTAAATCTGTTCCCAATCTATTATTTCATTTATCTATATATCTCATTTTACCCTAACCTAACATTTTACTGATTCAGTTCAGTTCAGTCACTCAGTCTTGTCCAGCTCCTTGCAACCCCATGAACTGCAGCATGCCAGTCCTTCCTGTTCATCACCAAATCCTGGAATCCACCCCAACCCATGTCCATTGAGTCGGTGATGTCATCCAACTATTTCATCCTCTGCCGTCCCCTTCTCCTGCCCTCAATCTTTCCCAGCATCAGGGTCTTTTCCAATGAGTCAGCTCTTCGCATCAGGTGGCCAAAGTAATGGAGTTTAAGCTTCAACATCAGTCCTTCCAATGAACACCCAGGACTAATCTCCTTTAGGATGGACTTGTTGGCTCTCCTTGAAGTCCAAGGGACTCTCATGACTCTTATCCAACACCATAGTTCAAAAACATCAATTCTTCAGCACTCAGCTTTCTTCACAGTCCAACTCTCACATCCATACATGAACCAGAAAAACCATAGCCTTGGCTAGACAGACCTCTGTGTACAAAGTAATGTCTCTGCTTTTTAATATGCTGTCTAGGTGGGTCATAACTTTCCTTCCAGGGAGTAAGCGTCTTTTATTTCATGGCTGCAGTCACCATCTGCAGTGATTTTGGAGCCCAAAAAAACAAAGTCAGCCATTGTTTTCACTGTTTCTCCATCTATCTGCCATGAAGTGATGAGACCAGATGCCATGATCTTAGTTTTCTGAATGTTAAACTTTAAGCCAACTTTTATACTCTCCTCTTTGACTTTCATCAAGAGGCTCTTCGGTTCCTCCTCACTTTTTGCCATAAGGGTGGTGTCATCTGCATATCAGAGGTTATTGATTTTCTTCTCCCGGCAATCTTGATTCCAGCTTGTGCTTCCTCCAGCCCAGCATTTCTCATAATGTACTCTGCATATAAGTTAAATACACAAGGTGATAATATACAGCCTTGATGTACTCCTTTACTGATTACTGTGATTGTATGTAAAGTCTTAAAGTCAAATCATAGAAGTCCTTTAGAACTGTTTCTGTTTCAAAATTTTCCATTATTCTAGGTCTTTTTGAATTTCCACATAAATTTTCAATTTTAATTAGGTTTGCATTAAATCTATGAAGTGAAGTGAAGTCGCTCAGTCGTGTCCGACTCTTTGCGACCCCATGGACCGTAGCCTACTAGGCTCCTCTGTCCATGGGATTTTCCAAGCAAGAGTACTGGAGTGGTTTGCCATTTCCTTCTCCAGGGGATCTTCCCAACCCAGGGATCGAACCCAGGTCTCCCACATTGCAGGCAGACGCTTTACCATCTGAGCCACTAGGGAAGTCATTAAATCTATAGGTTAGGAAAATTTATGTCTCCTCACTTACAAAAATAAGATCTCCTTTTTAATGTCTTCTTTGATTCCTCTCATCAAGGTTTTATAGTTTTCAACAGAAATGAAAGGTTTTATATGTTTGTTGCACATAATTGAATGAATTTGTTTCTAAGTATTTCATGCCTTTTAACATTATTGAATATGATATTATTAAGATTAAATTCTTGTTTTAACTAATATTCAGAAATATACTTAATTTTTGTATATTAGCCCTGTGTATTGTGACCTTGCTAATTTTGTTCTAGTAGTGTTATCACAGACTCTGTAAGAATTCCTATACAGAAAATGATTGCATTTGTTACATGTTTTAATTTTTCATTTTTAATATTTTATATGTTATTTCCTTACATTGCTCATTATTACCATTATAATATAGAAAGACTGCAGCCATGAAATTAAAAGATGCTTACTCCTTGGAAGAAAAGTTATGACCAAACTAGATAGTGTATTCAACCACAGAGACATTACTTTGCCAACTAAGGTCCATCTAGCTAGGCTATGGTTTTTCCTGTGGTCATGTATGGATGTCAGAGTTGGACTGTGAAGAAGGCTGAGCGCCAAAGAATTGATGCTTTTGAACTGTGGTGTTGGAGAAGACTCTTGAGAGTCCCTTGGACTGCAAGGAGATCCAACCAGTCCATTGTGAAGGAGATCAACCCTGGGATTTCTTTGGAAGGAATGATGCTAAAACTGAAGCTCCAGTACTTTGGCCACCTCATGCGAAGAGATGACTCATTGGAAAAGACCCTGATGCTGGGAGGGATTGGGGGCAGGAGGAGAAGGGGACTACTGAGGATGAGATGGCTGGATGGCATCACGGACTCAATGGACGTGAGTCTGAGTGAACTCCGGGAGTTGGTGTTGGACAGGGAAGCCTGGCATGCTGCGATTCATGGGTTCTCAAAGAGTCAGACACGACTGAGTGACTGAACTGCACTGAACTGAATATAAAAAGGGGTTATATTACAAAAGAGAATAAGAAGAATTGATGCTTTTGAACTGTGGTGTTGGAGAAGACTCTTGAGAGTCCCTTGGACTGCAAGGAGATCCAACCAGTCCATTCTGAAGGAGATCAACCCTGGGATTTCTTTGGAAGGAATGATGCTAAAACTGAAGCTCCAGTACTTTGGGCACCTTTATGCGAGAGTTGACTCATTGGAAAAGACCCTGATGCTGGGAGGGATTGGGGGCAGGAGGAGAAAGGGACGACCGAGGATGAGATGGCTGGATGGCATCACAGACTCAATGGACGTGAGTCTGAGTAAACTCCGGGAGTTGGTGATGGACAGGGAGGCCTGGCGTGCTGCGATTCATGGGGTCGCAAAGAGTCGGACACGACTGGGCGACTGAACTGAACTGAACTCTTTAACAACGTTACTTCGATTTCCTTTCTCAGTAAACTTGTATGGGGAGGAAGAGAATATAATTATTAAGAGCCATCACAGGATTGGCTCCAACACTCAGCATACCCCCATGTGCTATGGCTGAGATTTCTGTATAAATAACACTCTATTTGTCAGCAATAGCCTACTTACTTTGACTCATCCTCCTTGTTTGACCACTATTTTTTTCTGTGTCATTTTGATACCCAAGACCTCTCAGTCTATGAGATGGTTATTTTTATTTCCTAATCATTCTCATAACATAAAGTACCTATATCTTTTTTTGGGTCATTCCTGGGAAACAGATGCTAATGTTGAACTTATTGATGTTAAGCTGCTGGCACCAAGCTAGTGATTGTAAGTAGGGAAGGTGCTAAGCTTCAGCAACACTGTAATTCTGACTCCATGCTTTACTAATGGTGAGAATAATGAACACTATTTTCCCTCCAAAGCTGGATCCTCCACTGAAGAAGTTGCAAAAAAGACAAATAAGAGGAAGCAGGAGAACAAAGCAGAACTGAATGAAGATAAATGGCAACTAACAATGTCAAAGGTTTGTAATTTGCCCTGGGGAAGATATTTTTGCCCTGAAATTGAGTGGAGTGTCTAGACCAAAGGATGCTCAGAATCTCAGAGGTTTGCTGGTTTCCAGATCCTATAGCATGGCGTGGTCGTTCCATGTTAGCACCAAATGTCTCCAAGGTGTTTTGGAGAAAAGAAAGATCCCAGAGAAATCTGGCTGTTGCTCATTCTCAAGCACATTGCTTAATTTTTATGAGTTACTATCTCCAAAATGGGAATAATAATAATAGGGGCATTATGAAAATTGATGGTCACTAAATAAAAACCAATTCATTTTCTTTTCAGTTTCTCTCACTAAACTCATTTTCTGCTTCTGTCCATATATACTAGATTACTTTCTATTTCCTAAGCATATCCAACTTTTACAATATGTGGTTTGGCTTTTTTGCTCTCTTTTTCTAGAATACCCCTACCCAGTTACTCCTTTGTGTGATAAAATCCCATTCATTCAGTAATATATTAATAACTTGTGAAACAGTCGACACGATACCTATATTGTGGTAGGTTCCCTTCTATTTATTTTTAAATTTTATTTTCCACCTACATTATTTTCATGATTATATGTTACATCAGTTTGGTAAAGCTTTTCCTCATTTTGCATCTCAAGAAAATCTAATCACTTCTTCAAACATGTTGCCAATACACTTTGAACTTTATACCATTTATGGCTTCAGACTTGTATTGTGGGGCCATATAATTAACTACTTACTTATTAATCTCTCTCAAATTTTATTGGTAAGTTTTAAGCCCTCCAAGGCATGACCCTGTTTTATACTTCATTCCTTGGTCATCCTATTGCCTCACACATAAATGACTCAATTTATTTTTGGAAAGAATATATGCATGTATTTATAAATGATAAACAATGAAACCCCTTTGATATAGAAAAATAACAGCCATTATCATTGTCTTTTTTTTCTTTCTAGAGATTTAAGAATATCTTTCAAACTAAGTCAAAGAAAACACCCAATGAAACTGCTTCTTCTCACAGAGATATTCAACTAGTCAATAATAAGGAAGAAACAATGCAAAATCAACACTTTCCTGACTTGATCAAGAGGCTTAATCTAGAAAGTTATTATCCCAAAAAGATGACCAAAGTAAATTCTCTTTTGATAAATAAGACCTTCCTCCATGGCACTCAACCAAGAACTGAGGAGGAGCTGCCATTTTGTTTTCTAGAGAAACTTTTGGTATTAGATTGTAATTTGCGATATCAAGTTTCAGAGGTAATATAGACAGAATGCCTACTGTGTCTCAGACACTGAGAACCACAGAACTAGAAAAATCATTTGAGGACTTTTTTATTGTCAAGGAAACACAATCAACTACAGTACCAACTTGCATCCACCCAATGGACATACAGATGGCAATTTTTCACTGTGCAGATGACTTTACAAGACAGTATATTTTAACCAAACTTTCCATTTGTCAATTTTCTCTCCCACTGTTGGTGCCAAATCCTTGCAGTTTCCAAATTGAATTCCCTCTTTGGTCTCTGAGGCAAATCAGGAGAAGCTGGAGAGAGGTGGAAAAAATAGGATGGGAGAAAAAAATTAGGAGTTATAACAACCAGCTGATCAGTTGGCAATCTATACACACTGTATCTTTCATAAGAATTGGAAATTATGCCTCTACTTCCAAATCACAGATTTTGAATTCACTCCTGAGTAAAAGCAAACATGACCATTTTTTCCTCCATCATCCTAGGGAAGACAATAATAAATGTCTACTGGTAGATGGTATGGTGGAAATCTGCTGGTTCTGTCCAGGTGGGAGAGCTGAGGACAGATTTGAAAATTGTATTGCCTTCACCAATCTCCATGGAAATGCTGAAATACATGAGAGGCAGGTAAGGTTCCTGCAGGAGGTCTCCTCAGTCACTGTTATCCTCCTGGCAACTTCTGATTTTGACATAATGAATAGCTCCCTTCTATTTGAATTTTGGAAGTCACCCAAACCTGTCATCTGTTTGTTTGAAAATGCAGAAAATATTATGGATAAGAATTATGCTCACAAAGTGAGAATTGGAATTAAGAATCTAAATAAGATAGAATTAGCTGATAAAATTACAGCTACATTAGCAGAGCTGCTGAAGAAATCTGGATCTCCTTGTAGTCTGAGTAACTGGGCCAACATGGCAAGGAAGTATGAGTTTATTATTGATGAGGACCAAAGAGATTGCCAAGAAGCAGGGAAAAAAGCAGATATCCTTATGGACATCTTGAGAAAAGTAAAATTATCTGGATAAAGAGGAAGTTACTACCTCTTCAAGGAGGTCTATGGCATGACTGGTGTAAGAAAGATAAAGAACTCTATCAGCTGCAAGAAAAAGGAAATAAGAGCATTGAACAATACAAGAAAGAAATTGAGAAGGAAAAGCTGAAGATACGCTGTGAACAGTATCACAAAGTCATTAACCTTAACGACCTGATGAAGTCCCTGCTTGAAAGTCTTCAGTCCCACCTGGAGACCCACACAGAGCTCTATTTTCTGCAGGTGCTAAGTATGTCAATCGACCAACTAACCACAACAGAGTTAGAGAAGCTCCACCAGAGGTACAGTTCTTTGTTGGCTCAAGTACGAACAGAAAAGCAGAAGCAGTCAAAGAGAGACTCCCTCAGATGCTGGGAGGCTGAGCTAGAAGCTGTTTCCAAAGAAATCAGTGATTCCACCCTGGGAATTGAGCATCTCTTGAGAGAGCTGGGTCAGATCTATGAAGCTTTGGAAGAAGCTTCCTCCCAAACAAATACACTGTTTCTTTCTCTTCCCCAAATGGCTGCTGACCTGATGATATCCGGGGTTCCCATTGAACTGATGGATGGGGATGCTTCATATGTGCCCCTGAGGTGGGTGGCAGCTGTTTTTGACAAGGTCTCTGAAAAACTTGGAGACAAACGTGCGTTTGTTCTCTCTGTCCTTGGCTTGCAGAACTCAGGAAAGTCTACTCTGTTGAACACAATGTTTGGGCTGCAGTTGAGCCTTAGTGCTGGAAGACATACTCGGGGTGCCTACATGCAGCTTCTAAAAGTGGACGAGATGCTCAGAGAACAGCTAGGCTTTGATTTTATGCTTGTTGTGGACACAGAAGGACTGCAAGTCTCAGAGCTCATGAACAAAGCACAGAATGAGGAAAATGAGTTGGCAACCTTCGTTATTGGACTTGGAAACTTAACTCTAATCAATATTTTGGGGAAGGATCTTTCAGAAATACAAGATATTCTGCAAATAGCTCTCCATGCCTTTCTCAGGATGAAACAACAGAATACTCACCAAGATGCCTATTTATTCATCAGAACACAGAAGAAATTATAGATACAGATCAAAGTATGGAAAGGCAAAGGTGGCTGCAAGAGATATTGGATGAAATGACAATTGCAGCAGCCAAACATGAACAGTGCTCAGAAGTGTGTCACTTCAGTGATGTCATTAAGTTTGATGTCAAGAACCACATCTATTACTTTGCTCACCTCTGGGAAGGGTCTCCCCCAATGGCCCCTCCTAATCCCTGCTATAGCCACAATATTCAGGAGCTGAAAAGCAGGATTCTTGAGCATGCCAAAGAAGAATCCAGAGGAAGTATTTTGAAGATATCAGAACTTAAAGTCAGGGTACAGGATTTATGGAAGGCCTTAGTGAATGAGAACTTCATTTTCAAGTTCAAGAACACTCGGGAGGTCATGGCTATGAATAAACTGGAGACTGTGTACAGGAGCTGGACCTGGGAACTGAGAAGTTATGTGCTGGACTTGCAGAATCAGCTGACTAACCAGATTCAGAAAGGAAAAGTTAAAGAGATCGAGAGAAGCTCAATTGAGAATCAAGTTGTGGAAAAACATGAAGCCATTAAGCAAGAACTTGAAAGATATTTTCGAGAAGATAGAGATAGAAATATCTTGTCTCAGAGGAAAGGATTATTTAAAGATGATTTGAAGAATCTTAAACAGGACCTTATAGTAGAAACCATGAGAAAATGTGAGGATCTAATTAATGGAAAGAAAATACAAGACCTTTTCAAGGAGCAAAGAATAAAACTGGAACATAAGTTATTAGAAAAAATCAGAGGGATGGCTAAGTCCCCCTGCAGGAAAGAATTGCATGATAAGGAGCTGAGAGATATGTTCAACAAGATCTGGTCAGAGAACATCTCCATTCTGTTGCCTCCCACACTTGCATCTGCTGAGGAGCCTGATATTGATATTGAGTTAGAGAAGGTTCTCCTGGAGCATTTTAAACAGCACCCCAATATTGTGAACAAAATTCAGTATCGTGGTACAAAGAAAGCATTTTTATCAATTATTCTAAACATGTTATCACCCCTCAAGAGTTCCCAGTATATGGGCCCTCTGAGGAAGAGTTTGAAAAAGATATCATAAAGAAGACAACAGCTCAAATTGTGAAACTGGTTCAAGACATCATACACAAGAGAGAACAACAGAATGAAGGTTACAGTTCTAGTTACTTCCATGAAATTCTGCAAGTGATCCATACTGAAGCTGAGGCTGCATCTCAAGGAGTCAGATTTATGTTGACAAACAGATTTAAACTAGAACTTGCTCTAGAGCTACTGAAAGAGGCAGCAAACCATTTTAAAAAGATGTGCATTGCATTCAAGACAGCCAACAACCCTGTTCTATATTTAGAAAGTAAAAGAGAAGAATGCTTTACTAATTTTAAGTTGGCCTACAAAAACTTCCAAAATACTGACTGATGTCCTTTGGGGTAAAGAATTTCTGCTACTTTATGAATTGGGATAAACACCTAAGGAGCTTATCTATTCTTCACCTAGCTTTTTTACTCCAATAAGAAATGATAATAAAAAAAAACAAATATAATATGTTATACTACAAAAACAAAACAAAAATACATACAAGCTGTGAATAAATCATGCTATTAGTGTTATCAAAAAACCCAAAAAGTCCTTAGAGTCAATCCACTAAAGAAAATTATGAAACTTTACTGACACATACATATAAACATCAAAATAATAGGAGCCAACCACATTTGTGGAAGAGAAGTTGCAGTAATAGAAAATGGTCATTTTCCCCCAAATGAATTTCTAAACTCAATGAAAGTATAGCCAAAAACCTGACAAAGTTTCCATGGAACTTTAAAAGAGTACAGGAGGTGGGAGGGAGATTCAACAGGGAGGGGACATATGGGACATATGGGTGAGAGGGAAGTTCAAGAGGGAGGGGAATACCTATGACTGATTCATGCTGATGTATGGCAGAAATCAACACAATATTGTAATTATCCTCCAATTAAAGTATAAATTTTAAAAGATTACATTAAAATAATTATGCATTTCTACTAAAAAAACCTAATATAATCAACACTGTAGGAAAAATAAAAAAGATACCCACCCACATAACCAAGTCTTTTAAAAATCTATACTACTTAGAATAATCTAACAAAGACAGAGAGAAGACAAATATAGCAAAGCCACAGAACAATAGTTTAGGAGAAAAAAATCTTGCATGTATACAAATGTGTATATACAGAGGTTGTATTACAAATCAAAAGAGGAACATGATTATTAAATATATTAGGATGGAAAAAACTCAACAATGTGGAAAAAATAACTTAGGTGTCTACTCATATTAATGAATGGAATGACTTCTTATGATAAAGCAATTACTTCCCTGTGCATATATCTTTTAGAAATACAGAAATATTTCAAATAGAAATATGCAAAATCACTGCACAACTATTTTATTTGGTCCTGCTTCTTAGAACACCATTGAGCATGGTGAAAAACGCGAAGAAATAAGTGTGCAAAATAATGGGTTGAGCCCATGCCAGGCTTTAATATCTCTGGCAGTTCTGCCCTGTTGTCTCCAAAGGAGACCATTTCGTCATACCTCTACCACCTGTTCCAGTCCCAGGTGAGAGCACTGGAAATAACATAGCTTGAAAGATTACCTCACGTCATTACTCAGTTAAGGTTTCCAGAGATAAGTTGAAGTCATGGAATGACTGACAGAGACAGATTAACAAAGAAGTAATTATCATTTAAGGTAATCAGAGCCCTATTGGGGAGAAGTTCAGAGGCCTATCAGCACACAAATTAGGACCAGCTAATTGACATTTTAGAGAATCAGGAAAGTCTTTTTGGAGAAGATGTCATCTAAACTCGCAAATAAATAGTAGGGAAAAGTTAGAAGAAGAATTAAAACAGAGAATCAGACAGAATGAACAAGTAAAACTTTCAAAGGTAAAAGAGAGCATGGCAAACATAAAAATCTTTAAGTATGGCTGGTGTTTAGAGGAGAGAGTGGGGGACCAAAAGAGGTAAGCCTGTAGAAACAGAGATATTGATAATACAGGGCGTAGGAACAGACAGAGGAACAGGCTTGGGCTGGAGTCTTGTTTTGGATGTGTTGTACTTCGGGTAGCTGACAGACATCCAAATGTAGCTGTTTAGTAGCTATGGGTGTGGAGGTCAGTAGGTAGCTCAGTGAATATCACCTAGTCTGGTGGAGTCCTGACTCCTTCCTCTTTTTCATCCCATCCCCAATATCCAAACATTATCAAGTCTCATTATTTTCCCTCCTAAATATCCTTTAATATCCATTATTCCCATTTCCATTTCTCATGCCCCAGTCCAAAGACCATTATTTTATGCCTAGATTAGCCCCCAAAACCATGTAAATGATTCCTTTATTTTGACTCATGCATTCCACCCAATATATTACCAACTGCTTTTTAAAAATCTATCTTTTTATTGAAGTATAGTTGATCTACAATGTTGTGTTGGTTTCAAGTATGTAGCAAAGTGATTCATACACACACACATATATATACATATATATATTCTTTTTATATTATTTTCCTTTTTGCATTTTTAAAATTTTTATTTTATATTGGGGCATAGCTGATTAGCAATTTTGTCTTCATTTCAGGTACACAGCAAAGTGATTCAGTTATACATACACATGTACCTATTCTTTTTCAAATTATTTTTCCATTAAGGTTATTACAGAATATTCAGCAGAGTTCCCTGCACTATACAGTAGGTCCTTGTTGGCTGACTGTTTTGAAAATAGCAGTGTGTACGTGTCAGTATGAAACACCCAATCTATCCTTTCTCTCCACTATTTTCCCCTGGTAACTGTAAGTTTGTTCTTTAAATCTGTGAGGCTGTTTCTGTTTTGTAAATAAGTTCATTAATATTTTTTTTTTTTTAGATTTCACATATAAATGGTATCATATGCTATTTGTCTTTTTCTGTCTGACTTACTACACTTAGCATGATAACCTCAGGTGCATCTATGATGCTAGAAATAACATTATTTCATTCTTTTTAATGGCTGAGTAATAGTCCATTGTATATAAGGCTCATTACAAGATATTAATATGGTTCCCTGTGCTATGCAGTAAGGTCTCTTTGTTTATCTATTTTGTATATTAATAGCTTGCATCTGCTAATCCCAAACTCCCAACCATTCCCCTCACTTTGTCAACCAAAAGTCCTTTCTCTATGTCTGTGAGTCTGTTTCTGTGTTGTAGGTAGGTTCTCTAGTGTCATATTTTAGATTCCACATATAAGTGGTATATGGTGTTCATCTTTCGCTTTTTTATGAACTTCGTTTATTATAATCTCTAGGTCCATCCATGTTGCTGTAAATGGCATTATTTCATTCTATTTTATGGTTAAGTAGTGAGGTGAAGTCACTCAGTCGTGTCCGACTCTTTGCGACCCCGTGGACTGTAACCTACTAGGCTTCTCCGTCCATGGGATTCTCCAGGCAAGAATACTGGAGTGGATTGCCATTTCCTTCTCCAGAGGATCTTCCCGACCCAGGGATCGAACCCGGGTCTCCCGCATTGGAGGCAGACGCTTTAACCTCTGAGCCACCAGGGAAGTAGTAGTTCATTGTATATACATACACATCTTTATCCACTCATGCTGATGGACATGTAGGTGGCTTCCAAGATTTGGCTATTGTAAATAGTGCTGCTATGAACAATGAGATACATATATCTTCTCAAATTAGCATTTTCTCCAGATATATGTCCATGAGTAGAACTGCTGGATCAAATGGTTACTTTATTTTTATCTTTTTTAAGGAACCTTCATACTGTTTTGCATAGTGGCTGCACCAATTTACATTCACACCAACAGTGTAAGAGAGTTCCTTTTCCCCCACATCCTGTCCTGCATTTACTAATTGTATTTCTCAAATAATTAGTAATGTTGAACATTTTTGCCTGTGCCTATTGGCCACTTACATATCATTTTTGGAGAAAGGTCTATTTAGGTCTTCTACCCATGTTTTGATTGGATTATTTGTTCTTTAGGTATTAGGTTGTCTGAGTTGTTTCTGTAATTTGGAAATTGATCCCTTACCAGTTGCATTGTTCACAAATATTTTTTCCATTCTGTAGGCTGTCTTTTTGCTTTGTTTGTAGTTTCCTTTTCTGTTCAAAAGCTTTTAAATTTAATTAGGTCCCACTTGTTTCTTTTTATTTCCAAAACATTAGGCTATGAAGGAAAAAATAGTGCTGCAATTTATGTTAGAGAGTGTTCTGCCTATGTTTTACTCTAGGAATTTTCAGTATACTTTCTTACATTCAGTTCTTTAACTCACTGTGAGTTTATTTTTGTGTATGGTGTTAGAGAATGTTCTAATTTCATTCTTTTACATGTAGTTGTCTAGCTTTCCTAGCACCACTTATTGAAAAAACTGTCTTTTCTCCATTGTCTTCCCTCTTTTGTCATAGACTATCTGACCATAATTGTATGGGTTTATTTCTGAGCTTTCTATTTTGTATCATTGGTCTGTGTCTGTTTTTGTGCCAGTATCACACTGCTTTGATTACTATAGTGTTATAGAATAGTCTGAAATCAAGAAGTCTAATTCCTCCAGCTCCAGTTTTCTTTCTCAAGATTATTTTGGCTATTCAGAGTCTTTTGTGTCTCCATACAAAATTAAAAAAATTTTTTTTGGTTCTAGTTCTATTTAAAAAAATGTCATTGGTAATTTGATAGGTATTGCATTGACTCTGTAGATCATCTTAGGTAGTAAAGACATTTAGACAATATTTATTCTTCCAATCTAAGAACACAGTATATCCTTCCATCTGTTCCTGTTAACTTTGATTTCTTTCATCATAATCTTATAGTTTTTGGAGTACAGGTCTTTTCCCCTTTTTGGGTAGGTTTGTGTGTGTGTTAGTTGCTCACTTGTTTCTGACTCTTTGTGACCCCATGGACTGTATAGCCTGCCAGGCTCCTTTGTCCACAAAATTCTCTAGAAAAGCATACTGGAGGGGCTGCCATTTCCTGCTCCAGGGGCTATTTCTGACCCAGGGAACGAAGCTGGGTCTCGCACATTGTGGGCAGATTCTTTACCATCTAAGCCACCATGGAAGTTCTGGTAGGTTTATTCCTAGGGTTTTATTACTTTGGTGTAATGGTAAATGGGATTATTTCCTTAATTTCTCTTTCCGATATTTGTTGTTAGTGTATACAAATGCAGGAGAAATCTATGTATTAATTTTGTATCCTGCAAATTTACAGAAATCATTGATGAGCTTAAGTAGCTTTCTGCTAACATCTTTAAGATTTTCTGTGTACAGTATCATGTCATTTGCAAACAAGGACAGTTTTACTTCTTTTTTTTTCCCATTTGGATTCATTTTCTTTTTCTTCTCTGTTATGAATAGGTCTTAACAAAAAAATGTTGAATAAAAATGGTAAGAATGGGCATCCTTGCCTTGTTCCAGATCTTAGAGGAAATGCTTTCAGCTTTTCACCATTGAATATGATGTTAGTTGTGTGTTTGTCATAGATGGCCTCTTTTATGTTGAGGTATGTGCCCTCTATGACCACTCTCTGGAGAGTTTCTATATAAATGGATCTTGAATTTTATCAAAAGCTTTTTCTGCATCTAATGAGATGATCATATGATTTGTATTCTTCAATTTGTTAATGTGGTGTATCACACTGATTGATTTGTGGATATTGAAAGCCCTAGGGTAAATCCCACTTGATCATGGTGTGTGATCCTTTTAATGGATTGCTAGAATTGGCTTGTTAGTATTTTGCTGAGGATTTTTGCACCTATGGTCAGCAGTGATATTGGCCTGTAATTTTATTCTTTTGCAGTACTTTTGTCTAGTTTTGGTATAGGACGATGGTAGCCTCATAGAATGTGTTCAAAAGTGTTCATTCCTCTGCAATTTTTTGGAGTTGTTTCAGAAAGATAGGTGTTAACTATTCTCTAAATGTTTGATATAATTCACCTGTGAAGTCACATGGTCCTGGACTGTGTGTTGGGAGGTTTTAAATTACTGATTCAACTTTAATACTGATAATTGGTGTGTTCATATTTTTAAAATTTCTTTCTGGTTCAGTCTTGGAAGATTGTAGGTTGTACTTTTTATTGGCATACAGTTGCTCGTAGTAGTCTCTTCAGTCCTTTGTATTTCTGTGGTGTTGGTTGTAATGTATACTTTTCTTTTGTGATTTGATTGATTTGGGGTCTCTTGCCTTTTTTCTTGATGAATCTGGCTAAAGGTATGTCAAGTTTTCTTTAGTAGAATATTGTTTAGCCTGCATTTTTTTGCAGTTATTTTCCATTAGAATAATCATAAAAACAGAAAAAAGTCTGCTTTGTTTATAAATTTATTTTTGTATCTGATACATAATAAGAGTTCAATAATTCTTTTAAAAAAATACACAGTCTTTTCACTCCCACATTTGTGATAAACATATATTTAAAACCTATTTGGAATCTTTCTTTCCCCTCCCCAAATATGTATCTAATGATTAAGTAGCTGCACTTTACCCACCTTTATTGCTCTGCCATCAATACTGCCAATTGCTGAAATTCACTATTTCTATAGCCTCCAGGCATTTCATTCTCTTCTAAAACAAATTCCCTCAGCCTCACCACTTTGGGATGTAATGTCTCCATTTTTCAGCATTGGCACTTGGTAGAGTAGATGATACCAGATTTTTAAAAGAAGTAAAAATAAAAATCACCAGTGCCCTCAAACTCCACAAGTAATATTGAGAGCTGCTCTAAATCTGGCTCTCTCACAACAAATCCTGATCACCAGCACATAATCTGAAACACTTTCCTACAATATGACTTACTCTTTATTGATTAATTTCTTAAAAAATGTCAGAAGTCATTTTTTATCGTACTTTCTATGTTCTTCTTTTACCTATAAAATACATTCTGAAGCCCTTCTCTCTCCCCATATTTACTACTAAGGGCCAGTGTCCATTTTATAGTTCTTATAAATCTCTAGACATTGACAAATAGATGCTACATACCACAAAAGCTGATTTTATGATGTATAATTGAGGTTTTAATAATCTATGAGTAAATTTATAATTTTGACCATGACTCTTCATTACAGTAAAAGAAAGTTCTACTTTAGGTTTTACTTTGTGATCCAAGTCTTTTGCTATCTACCCTAGACTTATGCATCTACCAAATATGTTAACATCCATTTTTATTATATTTACATATAAGTAGAAACAGTATGGAGGGTGATATCAAGGACAAAATAATATGGTAAGTAATCAAATATCTGCATCCAAATCAACATCAGTCCATCAGTCAATAATAATTCGTTTCATCTACCAGCTACCTTCTAGCCACACCATCATGAATTCCACATTTCTACCACCTCCCTCTAAATATAACAGAAGAGAGTCAACTCTTTGATTAAAACAAATTATTTGTCTATACATATCCATTTTCACTTACCTGATCTAACCATATCAAGAAAATAAAAGGTATGAAATCATTTTGTAAGCATTATTTTCTAGAAAATTCTTTCTAATACCAAAAATCATTCAGTTCATTTCAGTCGCTCAGTTGTGTCTGACTCTTTGTGACCCCATGAATTGCAGCACGTCAGCCCTCCCTGTCCATCACCAAGCCCTGGAGTTCACTCAGACTCACGTCCATCAAGTCAGTGATGCTATCCAGCCATCTCATCCTCGGTCGTCCCCTTCTCCTCCTGCCCCCAATCCCTCCCAGCATCAGAGTCTTTTCCAATGAGTCCACACTTTGCATGAGGTGGCCAAAGTACTGGAATTGTAGCTTTTGTATCATTCCTGCCAAAGAAATCCCAGGGCCGATCTCCTTCAGAATGGACTGATTGGATCTCTTTGCAGTCCAAGGGACTCTCAAGAATCTTCTCCAACACCACAGTTCAAAAGCATCAATTCTTCAGCACTCAGCCTTCTTCACAGTCCAACTCTGACATCCATACATGACTACTGGAAAAATCATAGCCTTGACTAGATGGACCTTTGTTGGCAAAGTAATGTCTCTGCTTTTCAATATGCTATCTAGGATGGTCATAATTTTTCTTTCAAGGAGTAAGCATCTTTAAATTTCATGGCTGCAGTCACCATCTGCAGTGATTTTGGAGCCCCCCAAAATAAATTCTGACTACTTATCTAAAAAAATAATAAATAGAAACCTCAATTAAATAGCCAGAAGGGGACACTCTTATACCAGAGTTCAACAAGGTAAACAATTCTCGTTCCTGTCCAGGACTTGTACAATGAAAAGCCATGGACTCTGTTTGCTGTAGCACTCCCACCATCTTTCTTCCCTCTGTAAAAGCATTCTCCTTCCATTGCTGTGTGGGGACATGCACATGGCTTGCCATAGTTGCAGATCTCAAATCACAATTCTCTCTTTACCGTGAATAAGCCCATCTTTGCTGGAGAAATATCTGTCAGTCAATTTATTTTAGATCAACATTTTGGTGATCCATATAAGAACTAGAGAAGACTCCCTGACACTGAGTAAACAGGTGCCATAATCACACTTGAGCCTATATGCTCACTGCTTTTATCACTAACCCTGGAGTTTAAAGGTATTTCTTTCTCCTGCATATAAGCTCATGCCCTCTTTGCACTTAAAACTCTCTTTGCATTTGGGATTTATGTTAAGCTTTAACCTTTCTGGTTAAGGCTTTATTCACTATAGAAGTACTCATTCAGTATTGTGTTCTGATTTGAGATTAGACAGTTTCAGCTGAAGCTGACTGAAAAGCCATGGGCCCATTTCTTCAGGAACCGGGACTGCTTCACTAAAGCTGTGCCTGTTTGTCAGACATTGGTTTGGATTAGGGGCTATTCTCTGGAAATCATGGCATCCGGTCCCATCACTTCATGGCAAATAGATGGGGAAACAGTGGAAACAGTGTCAGACTTTTTTTTTTTGGGGGGGGGGGGCTCCAAAATCACTGCAGATGGTGACTGCAGCCATGAAATTAAAAGACGCTTACTCCTTAGAAGAAAAGTTATGACCAGCCTAGACAGCATATTGAAAAGCAGAGACGTTACATTGCCTACAAAGGTCTGTCTAGTCAAGCCTATGGTTTTTCCAGTGGTCGTGTAGGGATGTGAGAGTTGGACTGTGAAGGAGGCTGATAGCCAAAGAAATGATGTTTTTGAACTCTGGTGCTGGAGAAGACTCTTGAGAGTCCCTTGGACTGCAAGGAGATCAACCAGTCCATTCTAAAGGAGATCAGCCTTGGGTGTTCTTTGGAAGGAATGATGCTAAAGCTGAAACTCCAATACTTTGGCCACTTCATAGGAAGAGTTGACTCATTGGAAAAGACTCTGATTCTGGAATGATTGAGGGCAGTGGGAGAAGGGGACAATAGAGGATGAGATGGCTGGATGGCATCACCGACTCGATGGACGTGAGTTCGAGTGAACTCTGGGGGATGGTGATGGAGCTGGAGGCCTGGTGTGCTGCAATTCATGGGGTCACAAAGAGTCGGACACAACTGAGCAACTGAACTGAACACTATTTCAGTGAGAAATACTTTTAATAAATCAAAAGCAGACAATATTAAGGAAAATATTAACAGATCTGATATCATATCAATTTAAAGCTTTATAAAATGTTTTCCTAAAAAAAATAAAATAAAATAAAATGTTTTCCTAGCGGCTCAGATGTTAAAGAGTCTGCCTGCAATACAGGAGACCTGGGTTCATTCCCTGGGTCAAGAAAATCTCCTGGAGAAATGAAGGCTACCCACGCCAGTATTCTTGCTTGGAAAATTCAATGGACAGAAGAGCCTGGCAGGCTACAGTCCATGAGGTCCCGAAGTGTTGGACACAACTAAGTGACTAACAATTTTACTTAAATTTAAACATTTTTATGTAGCAAAAATCAACATGAGTTTCAGCAGGCTCTGGTAGATGGGAAGGACAGGGAGGCCTGATGTGCTGCAGTCCATGCAGTCACAAAGAGTTGGACACGACTGAGCAACTGATCAACATAGCAAAAATAAAGCATAACAAAAATGATTACATTTTAAGATACAACAAAAAGAAAAACATAGCTGCAATATATAATAAAGACAGAAATTTGCCATCCTTAATGTACAATTTATTTAAAATATATAAGTAAACATGAAAAAATAAACACATCAAAGGAAAATAAGTAGAATTTAAAATGCATATCCAAACAACTGAAATAAAAATCTCTGCTGGCAGAAATATAAACTAGCACACTGAAGGCAATTTCATGATGTGTATCAAGAGCCTTAATAAAGGACATGCCCTAACAATTTTACTTCTAGGAATTTATTCTAAGAGGGGCGGCCGTGTGGAGATTCCCTTTGTCCAAGGTAAGGAGCAGCAGCTGCACTTTGCTGGAGCAGCCATGAAGAGATAACCCACGTCCAAGGTAAGAGAAACCCAAGTAAGATGGTAGGTATTGCAAGAGGGCATCAGAGGGCAGATACACTGAAACCATAATCACAGAAAACTAGCCAATGTGATCACACAGACCATAGCCTTGTCTAACTCAGTGAAACTAAGCCATGCTGAGAGGGGCCACCCAAGATGGATGGGTCATGGTGGAGAGGTCTGACAGAATGTGGTCCACTGGAGAAGGGCATGGAAAACCACTTCAGTATTCTTGCCTTGAGAACCCCATGAACATTATGAAAAGGCAAAAAGATAGGACACTGAAAGATGAACTCCCCAGGTCGGTAGGTGCCCAATATGCTACTGGATATCAGTGGAGAAATAACTCCAGAAAGAA
Source organism: Aepyceros melampus (assembly GCA_006408695.1). Lineage (NCBI taxonomy): Eukaryota > Metazoa > Chordata > Mammalia > Artiodactyla > Bovidae > Aepyceros > Aepyceros melampus. Next base: position 66,199 of record SJXQ01001320.1, on the reverse strand, counting down.
TGAAGGGATGGAATCAAAGCAAAAACCATACCCAGTTGTGGATGTGACTGGTGATAGAAGCAAGGTCCGATGCTGTAAAGAGCAACATTGCATAGGAATCTGGCATGTCAGGTCCATGAATCAGGCATATTGGAAGTGGTCTACAAATGGACATCACCAGATGGTCAACACAGAAATCAGATTGACTATATTCTTTGCAGACAAATATAGAGAAGCTCTATACAGTCAGCAAAAAAAAGACAGGGAACTTACTGCAGCTCAGATCATGAACTCTTTATTGCCAAATTCAGACTTAAATTGAATAAAGTAGGGAAAAACACTAGACCATTCAGGTATGACCTAAATCAAATCCCTTATGATTATACAGTGGAAGTGAGAAATAGTTTTAAGGCACTAGATCTGATAGACAGAGGGCCTGATGAACTATGGATGAAGGTACATGACATTGTACAGAAGACAGGGATTAAAACCATCTCCATGGAAAAGAAGCAAAAAAGCAAAATGGCTGTCTGAGGAGGCCTTATATACAGCTGTGAAAAGAAAAGTGAAAAGCAAAGGAGAAAAGGAAAGATATTCCCATGTGAATGCAGAGTTCAAAAGAATAGCAAGGAGAGATTTAAAAAAGCCTTCCTCAGTGATCAATGCAAAGAAATAGAGGAAAACAACAGAATGGGAAAGACTAGAGATCTCTTCAAGAAAATTAGAGATACCAAGGGAACATTTCATGAAAAGATGGGCTCAATAAAGGACAGAAATGGTATGGACCTAACAGAAGCAGAGATATTAAGAAGAGGTGGCAAGAATACACAGAAGAACTGTACAAAAAAGATCTTCATGACCCAGATAATCACGATGGTGTGATCACTCAACCTAGAGCCAGACATCCTGGAATGTGAAGTCAAGTGGGCCTTAGAAACTCCAATACTTTGGCCACCTCATGCAAAGAGTTGACTCATTGGAAAAGACCCTAATGCTGGGAAGGATTGGGGGCAGGAGGAGAAGGAGATGACAGAGGATGAGATGGATGAATGGCATCACTGACTGGATGGACATGGGTTTGAGTGAACTCCAGGAGTTGGTGATGGACAGGGAGGCCTGGCATGCTGCAATTCATGGGGTCACAGAATTGGACACAACTGAGCAACTGAACTGAATTGAATTATGGAAAAGCACTGGTCATAGAATCGTAAATAAAATAAAAATGTGAAAATCGTTTAAAAGTCCATTACTTTGAAGATGCTAAGCAAAAAAACACTCTATCTCTTCAATAAGATTTAATAAGAAATTAAGAGAAATGAGACAACTCCTTGTACATCTACATAGAAAAATATGAACACACATTAAATAGACAATGCAAGGTACAAATAACTTTCTATAATATGATCCAATTTGGTAAAATAAAGAAACTATTACTATTACATATGTTCAACAATCATTGAGGTACATTCTGTGTTCTGGCTACTATTATAAAAGTTAGTGACTCAAGTGTTAAAAAAAAAAAGAAAGAGATAAGTCCTTATTTTTATAAACTTTCTAGTGGAAAGAGACAATAAATAAACATGGATATAAATAGGATGTTCAATTCAGTTCAGCTGCCCAGTTATGTTCGACTCTTTGTGACCCCATGGACTGCAGCATGCCAGGCTTCCCAATCCATCCATCACCAACTCCCAGAACTTGCTCAAACTCATGTCCATCTAGTTGGTGATGCCATCCAACCATCTCAGCCTCTGTCGTCCCCTTCTCCTCCTGTCTTCAGTCTTTCCCAGCATCAGGGTCTTTTCCAATGAATCAGTTCTTTGCATCAGGTGGCCAAGTACTGGAGCTTCAGCTTCAGCATCAGTCCTTCAAATGAATATTCAGGACTGATCTCCTTTAGGATGGACTGGCTTTATCTCCCTGCAGTTCAAGGGACTCTCAAGAGTCTTCTCCAACACCACAGTTCAAAAGCATCAACTCTTTGGTGCTCAGATTTCTTGAGCTGAGCTTGAGTCCAGCTCTCACATCCATACATGACTACTGGACAAACCATAGCTTTGACTAGATGGACTTTGTTGGCAAAGTAATGTCACTGCTTTTTAATGTGCTGTCTGGGTTGGTCATAGGTTTTCTTCTAAGGAGCAAGTGTCTTTTAATTTCATGGCTGCAGTCACCATCTGCAGTGATTTTGGAGCCCAGTTCAGTTCAGTTCAGTTCAGTCGCGCAGCCGTGTCCGACTCTTTGCGACCCCATGAATTGCAGTACGCCAGGCCTCCCTGTCCATCACCAACTCCCGGAGTTCACTCAGACTCACGTCCATTGAGTCTGTGATGCCATCCAGCCATCTCATCCTCGGTCATCCCTTTCTCCTCCTGCCCCCAATCCCTCCCAGCATCAGGGTCTTTTCCAATGAGACAACTCTCCGCATGAGGTGGCCAAAGTACTGGAGCTTCAGTTTTAGCATAATTCCTTCCAAAGAAATCCCAGGGTTGATCTCCCTCAGAATGGACTGGTTGGATCTCCTTGCAGTCCAAGGGACTCTCAAGAGTCTTCCCAACACCACAGTTCAAAAGCATCAATTCTTCTGTGCTCAGCCTTCTTCACAGTCCAACTCTCACATCCATACATGACCACAGGAAATTTAATTTGGAGCCCAAGAAAATAAAGTCTGTCACTGTTTCCATTTTCCCCCATCTATATCCATGAAGTGATGGGACCAGATGTTGTGATCTTAGTTTTTTGAATGTTGAGTTTTAAATCAGCTTTTTCACTCACCTCTTTCATTTTCATCAAGAGGCTCTTTAGTTCCTGTTTGTTTTCTGCCATAAGGGTGGTGTCATCTGCATATCTGCGGTTATTGATATTTTCCTGACAATCTTGATTCCAGCTTGTGCTTCATCCAGCTCGTCATTTCACATGATGTACTCTGCACATAAGTTAAATAAGCAGGGTTACGATATACAGCCTAGACATACTCCTTTCCCAATTTGGAACCAGTTCATTGTTCCACATCCGGTTCTAGCTGTTGCTTCTGATCTGCATACAGATTTCTCAGGAGGCAGGTAAGGTGGTCTGGTATTCCTGTCTCTTAAAGAATTTTCCACAGCTTGTTGCAATCTACACAGTCAAAGGATTTGGTGTAATCAATAAGGCAGAAGTAGATGTTTTTCTGAATTCTCTTGCCTTTTTTTTTTTTTTTTTTGATTCAACCAATGTTGACAATTTGATCTCTGGTTCCTCTGCCTTTTCTAAATCCAGCTTGAACATCTGGAAGGTCTCGGTTCATATACTGTTGTAGCCTAGCTTGGAGAATTTTGAGCATTACTTTGCTAGCGTGTCAGATGAGTGCCATTGTGCGGTAGCTTGAACATTCTTTGGCATTGCCTTTCTTTGGGATTGGAATGAAAACCAATCTTTTCCAGTCCTATGGCCACTACTGAGTTTTCCAAATTTGCTGGCACATTGAGTGCAGCACTTTCACAGCATCATCTTTCAGGATTTGAAACAGCTCAACTGGAATTCCATCACCTCCACTAGTTGTGTTTGTAGTGATGCTTCCTAAGGCCTACTTGACCCGCACTCCAAGATGTCTTGCTCTAGGTGACTGATCGCAACATCATGGTTATCTGGGTAATGAAGATCTTTTTTGTATAGTTTTTCTGTGTATTCTTGTTACCTCTTCTCAATATTTTCAGTTTCTGTTAGGTCCATTTCTTTTCTGTCCTTTATTGTGCCTATCTTTGCATGAAATGTTCCCTTGGTATCTCTAATTGTCTTGAAGACATCTCTAGTCTTTCCCATTCTATTGTTTTCCTCTATTTCTTTGCCCTGATCACTTAGGAAGGCTTTCTGACCTCTCCTTTCTGTTCTTTGGAACTCTGCATTCAAATGGGTATATCTTTCCTTTTCTCCTCTACCTTTGGCTTCTCTTCTTTTCTCAGGTATTTGTATGGCTTCCTCAGACAACCATTTTGCCTTTTTGCATTTTTTTTCCTTGGGGATGGTCTTGATCACTGCCTTCTGTACAATGTCACAAACCTCTGTCCATAGTTTTCAGGTACTCTATCAGAGATAATCCCTTGAATCTATTTGTCACTTCCACTGTATAATCATAAGGGATTTGATTTAGGTCATAAATGGTATGTCAGATGACAGCAAATGCTAGAAGAAAAAATATAGAAAAATAAAGAAGCTAATGAGTTCTGGGCATACAAGACTGCTATTTAATATAGGGTCATTATAAAATACTTTCCCAGGTACAGTGAAATATGATCAGAATTCTGAAGAAAGGGATGGAAATTTGAAAAAAATTTTTTTAATAAAAAAAAGTTTTTTTTTTATTTCAGACAGAGCAAAGGCAAAGACTCCAAAGATGGAAGCAGATGAGATCTAACAAAGAAGCCAGTATAGTTGTAGCACCAAAAAAATGAGGATTTTTTTGTGCTCATCAGAGAGGAAACTGATATAAGGGGTTGCGGGACATTATAGGACTTGCTAATTTTGCTAAGAGAGAGGTGGGAATCTCTTGGAGATTTCTAAGCAGAAGAATGACATCTTACTTTCTATTTAAAAGGGTCTTTCTCTTATTAAATTGTTCTACTGTGTGAATAGACAGAGAAAATGAGGTAGAGTACAATGACAATGACAATTCAGGGGAATAAGTTAGAAGACTATTGCAACAATTCAGGAAAGAGATGATAGCAGCTTGTATTAGGATAGCGATTACTGCTACACATGGTCTGTGGCCTAATGCAGGATATATTTTAATAGTAGAACCAACAAGATTTGTTTGAATTGAATAAATATCCCAGATATCCCAACATGTCTGGGATAATTAGTTTGAGGGTTCAAAAATATTCCCCTAAAGTGGTATCCAAATTACATCAACTCCAAGTCTGTATTTGACCAAATTAGCAAAAATCCTGGATCTGCTTCCCCCACATATCTGACCCCAAACCCGAGGGATACCTTTAGTAATTAGTAATCTCTTCTAAAGTTTTCAATATTCATGAGTAGTACCAGAATGCAACTGAATCCCTTTCAGAGCCAGCAAAATACACAACGTCTCTCATATTACTAGGGGTAGTTCCTTAAGTTCATTCTTACCACTTCCATGGTGGCCACTGTGAATTAAGCTTCTGACTTAATTTCCTTTTGCATTCTTCCTGTTTATTCTGAAAATCCCTCAAATACTTCTGAAAAGGGGGCCACCTTATATCCCCAACCACTATAAATTTTCTACATATGCTCTTCTTGATTCACATTGATGAATATTTACCCTAGATTCTAAAGTATTCAATATCATCAATTATAAAACATCCGAATGTCTAGAAAGGCATAGTAAGCTCTCCCCTTGGCTTGGTGGTGGAAGATTCCTTGAATTCCATCTTCTGTTTCACACAGTGTGAAAGTGAAAGTTAGTCACTCAGTCATGTCCAACCCTTTGCAACTCCATGGACTGTAGCCTGCCAGGCTCCTTTGTCCACAGAATTCTCCAGGTAGGAATACCGGAGTAGGTAGCCATTCCTTCTCCAGGGATTTTCCTGACCCAGGGATCAAACCCAGGACTCTTGCACTGCAAGTGGATTCTTTACTGTCTGAGACACCTTCAGTTTTGCANCAGTGCCGGAAGTCTCTTTCCTTCTTACCGTGAGCTGAACCTACTCCTGTGGCCCCTCAAATGGAGACCTGATTAGGACTGCGTGGTTAGAGGAAGCCTGAATTAGCGACATGCTTTGCTAGCGTATGGAATGAATAGGTTGCAGTTTGGCATTCGAGGATTAAGATTGACGCTTCCTTTCTTGCTCGGATTTTGTGTCCTCACAGCTCATTGACTACGGAAAGCTGGGAGACACCAACGAACGAGCCATGCGCATGGCAGACTTCTGGCTCACGGTGAGTGCATCCTATCCACTTCCCAGATCTTATCCTTTGGTCCCTAAGTGGAAGGGAGTTGTTAGAGGAAAGGGAACTGGGCGAAATTAAGGCACGTACTTACGGACAAATGTGAACCAAGTTAGAGATATATGTCCTACGTTGAGTTCAACGTGAATCTGTCTACACAACTGCCTGTAATTGATCACTTTATCATACCACGTCAGAGGGCGTGTGTGTTTGGACCCTACCTTTGGGGATGCTGAAAGTTAATGTCTCGGTGATGGTGCCTGACTCTGCTCTCTCATGGAAAACTCTCCCCCTCTAGGAGAAAGACTTGATCCCAAAACTGTTTCAAGTACTGGCCCCTCGGTACCAAGGTCAGAATGGCGGCTACACGAGAATGCTGCAGATCCCAAATCGGAATCAGCAGGATCGGGCCAAAATGGCAGTGATTGAGTACAAAGGGAACTGTCTCCCACCCCTACCCCTGCCACGCAGAGACAGCAACCTTACACTCCTAAACCAGCTGCTTCAGGGGCTGCGGCAGGACCAGGAAGCAAGCACCTGCAGCTCCCACCCAGCAGAAACACCAGAGGTTTAACTGAAGCCAAAGGGCATGTGGCCCTCATCAGTGCCCGTGATCACAGGCCTTGGGAGCTCTATTAAGCTCTAAGAACTGGAGCTTGAGTTGTAAAATGGACTGTCCGCTTGAAGTCTGGAGCCGAGAACTTTCTGAGAGCCAGATACCCTTTTCTTTGCACAATAGGTAAAAATTCATTGTCTGTATGTCAACTGATTGTTTTCCCCTCTTTGGATTTCTGGACAGTGAGAACTCTCCACATCGGTCTGTATGAGTTAGTAAATTATGGCATGTTTCTGGCTCTTAATCTGGGTTGTGTTGAATTAACACAGTTTTGTTTTTCTTCATGCCTGATTATATAGGGCATGTATTCTGTAATTCCAAACTGGCCCCCATAAGTGATTGAGTTTTGTTATGTAGCATAGAGACTGAGCCCCTGGGATTTCTTAAAGGTTACTTCCTGACAGGGTAGGAGGGTGAACATCTAGCAGTGAACTTTCTGTAATAATCTGGTACCCTAGGAACCTTCAAGGTTCCATTCCTCTGTTTCTGGACAGGATCACAGGTTACCCTCAAGTGCTCCCCTCAAACCCTGAATGGACTTCAGAGGAGAGGACAATCAACCTGGCCAGGAGAGTGGAAGTATTTAGCAGAGGATGTTGACTGCAGAATAAGCTCCTTCCTTTTGGGATGGGAATGAAGGGGTGAAGGAGAGGATAAAAGAGGAAGATTAGGAAGTTAAATATGTGGAAATTTCCTGGAAGTTTTCATCATTGTCAAATCTGGGCTTCTCTAGGAACTCGAAAGAAGGAAATCCACGTTCAGAATGGTCAGGGGATGTGAGAAGTAGGAAATTCCTTCATGTGCACTAGGAGCCGTGAAGCCAAACTGGGCCCAGCCAGGCTGCCCATCCCTCACACTCAGAGGCTTCACTTGGGAGACAGTCATGGAAGTCTTGGCGCTATCATCCCTGCATGAATACGGAATAGCAAGGCCTAGCAGATCCCAGATTTCTAGTACAGTAGAAAAAAGATTTTTATCTTAGGGCAGACCTTCAGAGGGTATTTGGCCCACCAAACCCATACACTATTTGAGATAATAAGGGTGTGGGTTGTGGGCTCCCCACTCCAGCAGACAGATCCTAGCCTCAGAGCCAGCTGGTCTGGTTTCATTTCAGGACAGCTGCCTAGGTCTAAGAAACTGATCTGACCCCAATAGAGATTTCATCTCTTTTACTCTACTCCAGTTGGTCTTCCACACTATTACAAGGTAGCTCTTTCTGATATTATATTTTAAGTGACATATAGAGACACTTAGAACATTTATTGACTAACATTTAACTCTGAATGCTCCTCCAAAAAAATTTGCCCCCGTTCTGCGTTTTTGGCACTAACTCATTCCCCTCAACCAGATATCTTAGAGTGCCTTGACTCCTAGAGAAAGCACTTTCCTTAAAATTAAAACCACATCTCTAAGTGTTGGTAACAGGTGGGTTATGACTGGACTCCTATCTTTTCCTCTTAGGCCCTGGAAATACACCTTCCTTTGGGGCTCTCAGTAGTTCCCCCAAGTGTTTTATTCAGCATCTGCTAGTACCCAGCATCATTTAAGGCACTAGGGATATCCTAGTTAACAAGTGTCGGCCATATGTCAGGCCCTGGGCTACACACTGGGATATAGAATTGAGAAGAAATAGCCTTTGCCATCAAGGAGCTCATGGCCTTATGGGCCATGTCCAGTGCAACGGTGGTCTCAAGAGACACTGTGTCCCCTTTAATGTTTTCGCCTGTATAGTAGATAGAGTGTGTGAACCCTAAAGCATTTACTAAAGGCTCAGGGATTGGTGCAGAGGTAAAGAACTCCCCTGCCAATGCAAGAGACGAGTTCAATCCCTGGGTTGGGAAAGTCCTCTGGAGTAGGAAATGGCAGTCCACTCCAGTATTCTTGCCTGGAAAATTCCATGGACAGAGAGTCTCATGGGCTGCAGTCCATGGGGTCCCAGAGTCAGACTGGACTGAACATAAACACTGAGATAACACCAGGGAAATAACAGTATAGCAGTTTCACTAATCAGGCCTATAAATGGAAACTCTTCACCTAAATAGGTGGAATATGCCCCCAGATCCATGCTAGCACCTATTTAGTAAATTCCAGACTCCCAAGAGAGGCCCATATATACTAAAAACTCCCTCCTACTTGCAAAGTTTCTCTGTTCAGGCTCCAGCTTCACAAGCTATGTCAATTCTTAAAATGTAACAAGTTTGGTCTCAGTAGATCAATGGCAGTGTAAGCCCAGTATCCAAAGGAAACTACTACAAAAGTCAGAGACGTTATGTTACACTGATTTCCTGCAGTAAAATTAGCACGTCATGTGAAATTTATTTCCATAGTGTTTCTCAAATGTGTACACACGCCTCCCTAGTCTGAAAGCCAAGACCTCTGTGTCCTGGATTACTCCAATAGTGCTCTAATGTACTTACCTGCACGCTATAGCCATAGTGATAGGGATCTGCTGTCTTAATTCTCTGCTCTTCTTTTCCAATAGGGAAGGAGTCCAGCTTCCTTACTGTGACTCTCCTCAGTGAGTAGGCATCTGCTCATTGCTCCAACTTCTCTTGTCTCTAATTTTATGTTCCAGAGTCGTGGAAGGCCTTATTTTGACCGTTTCCCTATATATGGGCTTCCCAGGTGGTGCAGTGGTAAATAAAGAACCTGCCTGCCAGTGAGACATAAGAGACACTGGGTCTGGAAGATTCCCTGGAAGAGGGCATGGCAACCCACTCCAGTATTCTTGCCTGGAGAAGCTCCATGGACAGAGGAGCCTGGCGGGCTACTGTCTGTAGGATCACAAAGAGTCAGACACACTTAGCACTCCCCTGTGCGTGGCTTTCCTTAATACATTTTGTTCATCTACCACCCGGAGAACACTCTGCCTTTTACCTACCTGACTTGTACACACACTTTTGGCATCTCTTGGGTGACTGCTCTGACCATCTCCAAACTGAAGTTTATTACTTAGTGACCCTAGGTGCCACTACGTTATTTCCATAACGCACTGAATTCACCACATTGTGTTCCAGTTCCTTGCAGTGGGTTGATTCCAAACAAACGCCCCAGATTAGTCTAAAGGCAGTCATGGTACTTCCACCCCCTGGCTATTGATGGGTTCAGAGATAGACAGGTCTTAAATAATTGAGGCAGTGAGAATCCAGGCTCTGTAAGAGTAAAGATCACATATTCTGATAAACAGGGAACTGGCTCAAGGCTGAAGATGATACTGAGAATGGTAGGTTAGAAAAACTAAAAGATACTATATGCTAAGAATCTTTAGTAATTATTCCCATTTATGCCGAGTTTTTTCTATGAATTGCTACCAAAAGTAATCTGGTATATTGTTTTGTAGTGTTGAATCTTTAGTGTTTCTCCAAATTATTTTTTTACTGTGACCCACAGATCAAAATACATGTACATCCGTTCCGTTCCATTCAGTCGCTCAGTCATGTCCGACTCTTTGCTACCTCATGAGTCGCAGCACGCCAGGCCTCCCTGTCCATCACCAACCCCCAGAGTTCACTCAGACTCACATCCATTGAGTCTGTGATGCCATCCAGCCATCTCATCCTCGGTCGTCCCCTTCTCCTCCTGCCCCCAATCCCTCCCAGCATCAGGGTCTTTTCCAATGAGTCAGCTCTTCGCATGAGGTGGCCAAAGTACTGGAGCTTCAGTTTTAGCATCATTCCTTCCAAAGAAATCCCAGGGTTGATCTCCTTCAGAATGGACTGGTTGGATCTCCTTGCAGTCCAAGGGACTCTCAAGAGTCTTCTCCAACACCACAATTCAAAAGCATCAATTCTTTGGCGCTCAGCCTTCACAGTCCAACTCTCACATCCATACATGACCACAGGAAAAACCATAGCCTTGACTAGACAGACCTTAGTCAGCAAAGTAATGTTTCTGCTTTTGAATATACTATCTAGGTTGGTCATAACTTTTCTTCCAAGGAGTAAGCGCCTTTTAATTTCATGGCTGCAGTCACCATCTGCAGTGATTTGGGAGCCCAGAAGAATAAAGTCTGACACTGTTTTTACTGTTGACCCATCTACTTCCCATGAAGTGATGGGACCAGATGCCATGATCTTCGTTTTCTGAATGTTGAGCTTTAAGCCAACTTTTTCACTCTCCTCTTTCACTTTCATCAAGAGGCTTTTTAGCTCATCTTCACTTTCTGCCATCAGGGTGGTGTCAACTGCATATCTGAGGTTATTGATATTTCTCCCAGCAATCTTGATTCCAGCTTGTGTTTCTTCCAGTCCAGCGTTTCTCATGAGATACTCTGCATATAAGAACACAATATTGATGTGTATATATATATATGTATATATATATATATATATAGTTGAAACAAAAGCATCACAAAACATTATTTATAAATATCATGTGTACTGATATTGTCTACTCTCTTCTAGTTTACTTTTTTAAAATGAGGGTCCCAACTCACCAAATTGATTTTTTTTTTTTTTACTTCATTTTACTTTACATTACTGTATTGGTTTTGCCATACATTGAAATGAATCCATCTCAGGTGTACATGAGTCACCAAGTTGATTTTACAACTCAGTAATGTTTTACAACCTAGCTCTGAAAAACCTGATTTTAGCCAGCATTACAGTGATTCAGCATTAGCCTTGCTGGTTAAAATCCAAGCTTGTATCCTGGCACAAAGGCCTTCTATGACCTGGCCTCAGTCACCTCTCAGACTTGTCTCCTAACTTATCCTATAGTTAACTTGTTATTCTCCAAATGTATCATACCTTTCTGCATGATGGTGCCTCTAGTGTAGTGCTTGCCCTCTTTCAGGCTGCCTCCTACATGTCATTCAAATTTCTACTCAAAGTCCATTTTTTGAGGCCAACTTCACATCACCTTCCATATGGGAATAGGTCCATTCTTGGGTGCAGTAAGAGCCCTGAGGTATGGCTGTCAAAGCATTCTTAGACTGTACTATAGTTGCCTGTCTGCTTGGCTGACTCCTTCACTCAACTGAGTACGCAAAGCCAGGAGCTGGGATTCACCCTTCTGGATAACTCTGTTCCTACAGTTGAACCTGAATTCAATATATGTTTTTTAAATGAGGAGGCGTCAGGTACATGTTATCTTTGTCATAATCAGCTCTCTGGCTCAGCTTTACAAAACCATAAATGTGGTACTGTATGCAGGGACAGCGCTGAGCTATACTGCTGAAGATACCAAACCTGAAGAAACGGGCTCCTTCCTTCCAGGGACTTAGGTGTTCATAATGACAATCAAGAATGTAAACGTGTCTAACTCTGATTTCCCACACATTTCATATTTCAATTTCCTGAAAAATGCATAAATTAGATCTGTGTATATAACCGAAAAATCTCAATAATGTAATGTTCCAAAGGCAAGCTGCAGAAGTATGGATATAGTGTATAGATTTTGAAACATAATGCAACTAATTATGTAAGAAAATTATATAAACTTGGACAGAAAAGACACATACAAACTTCATAACAAAGGGTATTAAGAAAAGATGAACTCTGAGGTTATACAAAAAGATTATTAATAGTATCTGTAATGCTTAGTTCTACAAAAATCCATAAAGGAAACATAGCAAACTGTTAAATTTCTTAAGTAAATGTAGTATACACTTTATTATAGTGTTTTTTTTTTTTATTATATGAAATACTTTACCATTTCTAAATTATCTTACAATGTGATAAGAAATGGTATGGATTCTGGGTAGTCCATCCCACCCCACCACCCATCACTGTATCTCTAGCATAAAGAATAATTTAACACATATTACTGATAACTGAAAAATATTTGTTGAATGGATTCATAAATGGGAAATTATATAGGCTGCCAGAGTAGATAAAGGAGCAACTAACCAGCTAACTCTGCTTGGGGCAAATCTTCAAGACTACATTTTGTGAAGCTTTTCTTAGTCACCATCCAAACGTCCTTCTTCCCTCCCTCCTCCCCCACAACTTTCTTCCTCTCCTCTTCCTCCTCCCTCTCTCCCTCATCTTTTCCTCCTCCTCCTCCTTTTCTCCCAGCCTCCCTCTCTGTCTCTCTCACTCTCCCTCCTTCCATCTCCTCATCTCTGATCTTCCTTACACCTTCAATTTTCCTGTTAACTGTTATGTTCTACAGGGTTCTGTGTCAGCATCTCATTTCACTTTGAGACTTTAAACTCCTAGAGCGTGGAATCTAACTGTTTTATTTGGTCCTGCTTCTTAGAACACCACTGGGCATGGTGAAAAAAGTGAAGAAATAAGAGTGTGAAATAATGGGTTGAACCCATGCCAGGCTTCTCTGGCAGTTCTGCCCTGTTGTCTCCAAAGGAGACCATTTCGTCAAACCTCTACCATCTGTTCCAGTCCCAGGTAAGAGACTGGAAATATAGCTTGTCATCACTCAGTTACGGTTTCCAGAGATAAGTTGAAGTCATGGAATGACTTACAGAGACAGATTAACAAAGAAGTAATTATCATTTAAGGTAATCAGAGCCCTACTGGGGAGAAGTTCATTGGCCTATCAGCACACAAATTAGGAAGGCTGACATTTTAGAGAATCAGGAAAGTCTTTTTGGAGAAGATGTCATCTAAACTTGCAAATAAATAGTAGGGAAAAGTTAGAAGAAGAATTAAAACAGAGAATCAGACAGAATGAACAGGTAAACTTTCAAATGTAAAAGCATGGCAAACGTAAAAGTCATTACATATGGCTGGTGTTTAGAGGAGAAAGTGGGAGGCCAAAAAAGGTAAGCCTATAGAAACAGAGATAATGATAATGCAGAGTGTCAGGAACAGAAGGAGAAACAGGCTTGGACTGGAGTCTTGTTTTGGATGTATTGCATTTCAGGTATTTGAGAGACATCCAAGTGTAGCTGTTTAGTAGCTATGGGTGTGGAGGTCTAGTAGGTAGCTCAGTGAATATCATCACCTAGTCTGGTGGAGTCCTGACTCCTTCCTCTATTTCATCCCATCCCCAATATCCAAACATTATCAAGTCTGATTATTTTCCCTCCTGCTGCTGCTAAGTCACTTCAGGCGTGTCCAACTCTGTGCAGCCCCATAGATGGCAGCCCACTAGGCTCCGCCATCCCTGGGATTCTCCAGGCAGGAACACTGGAGTGGGTTGCCATTTCCTTCTTCAATGCATGAAAGTGAAAAGTGAAAGTGAAGTTGCTCAGTCATGCCCAACTCTTAGCGACCCCATGGACTGTAGCCTACCAGGCTCCTCTGTCCATGGGATTTTCCAGGCAAGAGTACTGGAGTGAGATGCCATTGCCTTCTCCGAAATATCCTTTAATATATCCATTATTCCCATTTCCATTTTCATGCCCTAGTCCAAAGACCATTATTTTATGCCTAGATTAGCCCCCAAACCATGTAAATGATTCCTTTATTTTGCTCATGCATTCCACCCAATATATTACCAACTGCTTTTTAAAATTTATCTTTTTATTTAAGTATAGTTGATTTACAGTGTGTGTTGGTTTCAGGTGTGTAGCCAAGTGATTCATATATATATATATATATATATATATATATATATACACATACGTATATTCTTTTTATATTATTTTCCTTTTTGCATTTAAAAATTTTTTATTTTATATGGGAGCATAGCTGATCAGCAATTTTGTCTTCATTTCAAGTACACAGCAGAGTGTTTCAGTTATACATACACATGTACCTGTTCTTTTTCAAATTATTTTTCTATTAAGGTTATTACAGAATATTCAGCAGAGTTCCCTGCACTATACAGTAGGTCCTTGTTGGCTGACTATTTTGAAAATAACAGTCTGTACATGTCAGTCCCAAACTCCCAATCTATCCCTTCCCTCCACCATTTTCCCCTGGTAACTGTAAGTTTGTTCTTTAAATCTGTGAGGCTGTTTCTGTTTTGTAAATAAGTTCATTAAAAGTATCAATTTTTATTTAGATTTCACATATAAATGGTATCATATGCTATTTGTCTTTTTCTGTCTGATTTACTACACTTAGCATGACAATCTTAGGTGCATCTATGATACTAGAAATGACATTATTTCATTCTTTTTAATGGCTGAGTAATATTCCATTGTATATAAGGTTCATTACAAGATATTGAATATTGTTCCCTGTGCTATGCAGTAAGGTCTCTTTGTTTATTCTGTGTATTAATAGCTTGCATCTGCTAATCCTAAAGTCCCAACCATTCCCCTGACTTTGTCAACCAAAAGTCCCTTTTTTATGTCTGTGAGTCTGTTTCTGTGTTGTAGGTAGGTTCTTTTGTGTCATATTTTAGATTCCACATATAAGTGATACATGGTGTTCATCTTTCTCTTTTTTACTAACTTCACTTATTATGATCTCTAGGTCCATCCATGTTGCTGTAAAAGACATTATTTCATTCTATTTTATGGTTAAGTAATATTCCATTGTGTATAATACACATCTTTATCCACTCATGCTGATGGACATTTAGGTGGCTTCCAAGATTTGGCTATTGTAAATAGTGCTGCTATGAACAATGAGATACATGTATCTTCTCAAATTAGCATTTTCTCCAGATATATGTCCATGAGTAGAACTGCTGGATCATATGGTAACTCTATTTTTACTTTTATTAAGGAAACTTCATACTGTTTTGCATAGTGGCTGCACCAATTTACATTTACACCAACAGTGCAGGAGAGTTCCTTTTCCCCCACATCCTTTCCTGCATTTACTAATTGTATTTCTCTAATAATTAGTAGTATTGAACATTTTTGCCTGTACCTATTGGCCACTTACATATCATTTTTGGAGAAAGGTCTGTTTAGGTCTTCTGCCCATGTTTTGATTGGATTATTTGTTCTTTAGATATTAAGTTGTCTGAGCTGTTTCTGTAATTTGGAAATTAATCCCTTACCAGTTGCATTGTTCACAAATGTTTTATTCCATGCTGTAGGTTGTCTTTTTGTTTTTTCTATGGTTTGCTTTTCTGTGCAAAAGCTTTTAAGTTTCATTAGGTCCCACTGGTTTCTTTTTATTTCCACAACATTAGGAGTTGGAGCCAAAAAATATTGCTGCAATTTATGTTAGAGCCTATGTTTTACTCTAGTTTTCAGTATACATTCTTACATTCAGTTCTTTAAGTCACTGTGAGTTTATTTTTGTGTATGGTGTTAGAGAATGTTCTAATTTCATTATTTTACATGTAGTTGTCCAGTTTTCCCAGCACCACTTACTGAAAAGACTGTCTTTTCTCCATTGTCTTCCCTCCTTTGTCATAGACTAATTGACCATAAGTGTATGGGTTTATTTCTGAGCTTTCCATTCCGTATCATTGGTCTGTGTCTGTTTTTTTGCCAATACTGTTTTGATTACTATAGTTTTATAGCATAGTCTGAAATCAAGGGGTCTAATTCCTCCAGCTCCATTTTTCTTTCCCCCCTCAGGATTATTTTGGCTATTCAGAGTCTTTTGTTCTCCACACCAAATTAAAAAACAAAAAAATTTGTTCTAATTCTATTTTTAAAAAGTGCCATTGGTAATTTGATAGGTATTGCATTGAATCTGTAGATTGTCTTGGGTAGTATAGTCATTTAGACAATATTTATTCTTCCAATCTATGAACACAGTCTATCCTTCCATCTGTTCATGTTAACCTTGATTTCTTTCATCAGAATATTATAGTTTCTAGAGTAAAGGTCTTTTTCCTTCTTAGGTAGCTTTGTGTGTGTATTAGTTGCTCACTCATGTCTGACTCTTTGTGACCCCATGGACTGCAGCCTGCCAGGCTCCTCTGTCCACAAAATTCTCTAGAAAAGCATACTGGAGTGGGCTGCCATTTCCTACTCCAGGGGCTCTTCCTGACCCAGGGAACGAACCTGGGTCTCGCACATTGTAGGCAGATTCTTTACCATCTAAGTGACCAGGGAAGTCCTGGTAAGTTTATTCCTAGGTATTTTATTGTTTTTGGTGTAATGGTAAATGGGATTATTTCCTTAATTTCTCTTTCTGATATTTGTTGTTAGTGTATACAAACACAGGAGAAATCTGCATATTAATTTTGTATCCTGCAAATTTACAGAAATAATTGATGACCTCTAGTAGGTTTCTGCTAGCATCTTTAGGATTTTCTATGTACAGTCTCATGTCATTTGCAAACAGGGACAGTTTTACTTCTTTTTTTCCAATTTGGATTCCTTTTCTTTTTCTTCTCTGTTATGACTAGCTCTTAACAACAACAACAAAAAAATGTTGAATAAAAATGGTGAGAGTGGGCATTCTTGTCTTGTTCCAGATCTTAGAGGAAATGCTTTCAGCTTTTCACCATTGATTATGGTGCTAGCTGTGTGTTCATCATAGATGGCCTTTTTTATGTCAAAATATGTGCCCTCTATGCCCACTTTTTGGAGAGTTTCTATATAAATGGATCTTGAATTTTATCAAAAGCTTTTTCTGCATCTAGTGAGATGATCATATGATTTGTATTCTTCAATTTGTAATGTGGTATATCACACTGATTGATTTGTGGATATTGAAAGCCCTAGGATAAATCCCACTTGATCATGGTGTGTGATCCTTTTAATGGATTGCTAAAATTGGTTTGCTGGTATTTTGCTGAGGATTTTTGCTCCTGTGGTCACCAGTGATATTGGACTGTAGTTTTATTCTTTTACAGTACTTTTGTCTAGTTTTGGTATAGGGTGATGGTAGCCTCATAATACCCAAATATGGATGTGAGAGTTGCACTGTGAAGAAGGCTGAGCGCAGAAGAATTGATGCTTTTGAACTGTGGTGTTGGAGAAGACTCTTGAGAGTCTCTTGGACTGCAAGGAGATCCAGCCAGTCCATTCTGAAGGAGATCAACCCTGGGATTTCTTTGGAAGGAATGATGCTAAAACTGAAGCTCCAGTACTTTGGCCACCTTATGTGAAGAGTTGACTCATTGGAAAAGACCCTGATGCTGGGAGGGATTGGGGGCAGGAGGGGAAAGGGACGACCGAGGATGAGATGGCTGGATGGCATCATGGACTCAATGGACGTGAGTCTGAGTGAACTCAGGGAGTTGGTGATGGACAGGGAGACCTGGCGTGCTGCGATTCATGGGGTCGCAAAGAGTCGGACACGACTACGCGACTGAACTGAACTGAACTGAGCCTCATAGAATAGGTTCAGAAGTGTTCATTCCTCTGCAATTTTTTTTGGAGTAGTTTCAGAAAGATAGGTGTTAACTATTCTCTAAATGTTTGATAGAATTCACCTGTGAAGTCACATGGTCCTGGACTTTTGTGTGTTGGGAGGTTTTAAATTACTGATTCAACTTTAATACTGATAATTGGTATGTTCATATTTTTTACATTTCTTTCTGATTCAGTCTTGGGAGATTGTATCTTTCAAAGAATATGCCCATTGCTTCTAGGTTGTAATTTTTATCGGCATACAGTTGCTCGAAGTAGTCTCTTCTGCTGCTGCTGCTGCTGCTAAGTTGCCTCATTTGTGTCCGACTCTGTGTGAGCACATAGCGGCAGCCCCCCAGGCTCCCCCATCCCTGGGATTCTCCAGGCAAGAACACTGGAGTAGGTTGCCATTTCCTTCTCTAATGCATGAAAGTGAAAAGTCTTCTAGTCCTTTGTATTTCTGTGTTGTTGGTGGTAATGTCTACTTTTCTTATGAGATTTCATTGATTTGTGGTCTGTTGGTTTTTCTTCTTGATGAATCTGGCTAAATGTATATCAAGTTTTCTTTAGTAGCATATTGTTTAGCCTCCATGTGTTTCTTTTCTTTTTTTTTTTTTTTGGCAGCTTTTTCCACTAGAGTAATCTTCATAAAAGCCGAAACAAGTCTGTTTTGTTCATAAATTTATTATTGTCCCTGATACATAATAAGAGTTCAATAATTCTTTTTAAAAAATATATAGTCTTTTCACTCCCATGTTTCTGATAAACATGCATTTAAAACCCATTTGGAATCTTTCTTTCTCCTCCCCAAATATGTGTCTAATGACTAAGTAACTGCACTTTACCCACCTTTATTGCTCTGCCATCAGTACTGCCAATTGCTGAAATTCACTATTTCTATAGCCTCCAGGCATTTCATTCTCTTGTAAAACAAACACCCTCAGCCTCACCGCTTTGGAGTGTAGTATCTCCATTTTTCAGCATTGGCACTTGGTAGAGTAGATGATATCAGATTTTTAAAAGAAGTAAGAATAAAAATCACCAGTGCCCTCAAACTCCACAAGTAATATTGAGAGCTGCTGTAAATCTGGCTCTCTCACAACAAATCCTGATCACCAGCACCTAATCTGAAATACTTTCCTACAATGGGACTTACTCTTTGTTGATTAATTTCTTAGTCATTTTTTATCATCCTTTCTATGTCCTTCTTTTACCTATAAAATACATTCTGAAGCCTTTCTCTCTCCCCATATTTACTACTAAGGACCAATGACCATTTTATAGTTCTTATAAATCTCTAGACATTGACAAATAGATGCTACCATACCATAAAAGCTGATTTTATGATGTATAATTGAGATTGTAATACCTATGACTAAATTTATCATTTTGACCATCGCTCATCATTACAGTAAAGAAATTTCTACTTTAGGTTTTTGTGATCCAAGTCTTTCGCTATCTATCCTAGACTTATGACATCTACCAAGTATGTTAACATCCATTTTTATTATATTTACATGTAAGTAAGTAGAAACAGTATGGTGGGGAAGGAAATGGCAACCCACTCCAGTATTAGAGAATCCCATGGACAGAGGAGCCTGGTGGTCTGCTGTCCATAGGGCCGCACAGAGTCGGACATGATGGAAATGACTTAGCAGCAGCAGCAGAAACAGTATGGAGGGTGATATCAAGGACAAAATAATATGGCAAGTAGTCAAATAACTGCATCCAAATTAACATCTTTCCATCAGTCAATATTAATTGGTTTCATCTACCAGCTACCTTCTAGCCACACCATCATGAATACCACATTTCTACCACCTCCCACTAAACATAACAGAAGAGAGTCAATTCTTTAATTAAAACAAGTTATTTGTCTATACATATCTATTTTCACTTATCTGATCTAACCATATCAGGAAAACAAAAGGTATGAAATCATTTTGTAAGCACTATTTTCTAGAAAATTCTTTCTAATACCAGAAATCACTACTTATCTAACAAAATAATAAATAGAAACCTCAAATAGACCAGAAGGGGACACTCTTATGTCTTAAGATGATAACAGAGTTCAACAAGGTGAACAATTCTCATTCCTATCCAGGACTTGTACAATGAAAAGCCATGGACTCTGTTCGCTGTAGCACTCCCAGCGTCTTTCTTCCCTCTGTAAAAGCATTCTCCTTCCATTGCTGTGTGAGGACATGCACATGGCTTGCCATGGTTGCAGATCTCAAATCGCAATTCTCGGCTTACTGTGAATAAGCCCATCTTTGCTCGAGAAACATCTGGCAGTCAATTTACTTTAGATCCACATTTTGATGATTCATGTAAGAACTAGAGAAGACTCCCTGAAGGCTGTGGGGATACTGAGTAAACAGGTGTCATACCACACTTGAACCCATTTGCTCACTGCTTTTCTCACTGCTGCTGCTAAGTCACTTCAGTCGTATCCAACTCTGTGCAACCCCATAGACTGCAGCCCACCAGGCTCCCCCGTCCCTGGGATTCTCCAGACAAGAACACTGGAGTGGGTTGCCATTGCCTTCTCCAATGCATGAAAGTGCAAAGTGAAAGTGAAGTCACTCAGTCGTGTCCGACTCTTAGCTATCCCATGGACTGCAGCCTTCCAGGCTCCTCTGTCCATGGGATTTTCCAGTCAAGAGTACTGGAGTGGGGTGTGATTGCCTTCTCCGACTAACCCTGGAGTTTAAAGGTATTTCTTTCTCCTGCTCATAAGCTCATGCCCTCTTTGTACTGGAAGCTCTCTTTGCATTTGAGATTTATGTTAAGGTTTAACCTTTCTGGTTAAGGCTTTATTCACTATAGAAGTACTCATTTGGTACTGTGTTCTGATTTGAGACTAGAGAGTTTGAACTGAAGCTGACCAAAAAGCCACAGGCCCATTTCTTGAGGAACAGGGGCTGCTTCACTAAAGCTGTGCCTATTTGTCAGACATTGGCCTGGATTAGGGGCTGTTCCCTGGAAACTGGCTGAAAAGTCTTTGGCTCCACCCGTTCAGGACCAAACTAGCTGGAATTAAAACTAGCTGGAATTATCTTGCAGGCTGAATTGCAAGCTGTTTGAATTAAGTTATTTGAACTCTAAGCCCTTTGAATTGTTTGAAAATTGCTTTTTTTTTTTTTCTAGAGAAAAGCCTCTGAGGAATAGGATCCACTCATCTAAATATTTTCTATGTGATCCCCCCTATAGGGGCTCTGATTGATTTTATGTTAAAAGTCTTACTTCATGTGTGAGAGTGAGAGAGTGAAGTCACTCAGTCATGTCTGACTATTTGCGACCCCATAGACTGTAGCCTACCAGGCTCCTCTGTCCATGGGATTTTCCAGGCAATAGCACTGGAGTGGATTGCCTTTTCCTTCTCCAGGGGATCTTCCCAACCCAGGGCTCAACCCAGGTCTCCCGCATTGTAGACAGACGCTCTACCATCTGAGCCACCAGGTGTATTTCTAGCTAAATGGACCAACCTGAACAAAGACAGTTTAGAATACCTATGCCATCATAGGGAACTTTTGAAATCCCAATTTTTTTTTTTTTAAGTTTAACTAGATTACAATAGCTTGAAAATTTCCGGAGCTGAAAGGAATGCCTATTTTGATTTTCCCAAACTTTAAGGTTTCCAAATGTTATCAGGTTTTAAGATTAACTGAGGCAAACAAGTGAATAAAGGAACATAAAACAGTTCTTGAATCCTCAGGCTCTTTCTCTTTGGCTTCTTTGTCTCCGGCTCTGCCTCCAGCTCCATTTGTATCTCTGCCTTGGCTCCTCCTGGTCAGACTCTGCCTCCTGTGCCATCTTCCTCTGTCCCTTCTATTTTGCTTACGTATCCTCTATACCCTGTCTTCCCCCATTCAACTGTCCTAGCAACTTCCTTTTTTCTCTGAAATAATTCCACTTCCTTTTCCTCTGAAGTTGTCTGACCCTTTAAAATTAAACATTCTGGGTATCCAAAGACTAAACCTTTAACTTCTTGTTTTCCTGGCCTAAAGCTGAACTACATGCCACAGTTTAGTCGCTCAGTCATGTCTGACTCTTTGAGACCCCATGGACTGTAGCCTATCAGGCTTCAGTCCATGGGATTTTCTAGGCAAGAGTACTGGCGTGGGCTGCCATCTCCTCCAGAGGATCTTCCTGACCCAGGCATTGAACCCGGGTCTCCCACACTTTAGGCTGACGCTTCACCGTATGAGCCACCAGGGAAGTCCAAATAGTCAAAAGATTTTCCCAAAGTAACCAAAGATTCTCACTTATTTGCATTGACCAAATGAGTTTAATATAGTCATTCAAATATATCAACTTACACCAGCAAGCTCATATGCTTGTCAGTAAGACCAGATCCAGTATTGGATGAAAACCACTAACTGGGAAAATCCTGAAATATCTCTAGAATTACAACCTGGAAACAAATCCACAGCTGATTATATGGTCGGGTTTGGGTAATAACTAGGTAACTTCATCAAGCAATTTCCTAGAGCTTTTCCAAAACCTATAAATTGGAACAAAACTCAGGCTTGCAAACAAAATCTGACAAACCTGTTCATGACTAACCTAATCAACTTTAGACTACTTTTAAAGAAAATTCTGATCTTCCTTCAGATGTTAAATCCTCCTGGGTAGCTTTTATTAATAACTCTGTGCTTTTAATGGGCTAAACGAAGATCTTTCACTTCTAATGAAAACAGACAAAACAAACAGAATGGAATGGAATTGAAAACTATGTATAGTCCAGATTCAGTTAATCTGTCAAACAAGCCCTCCTGCACTGTGGCTGAATCACCTAAGAAGATCACCAAAATTCTTAATCATCAACTCTAGCAAATGAATCCTCCTAAAAAGAAAGGTTCTGGTTTCTACTATCGCAAAGAGCCAAGACACTGGAAAGAGTTATAAATTTAAGCACTTTAGCACCTTTAACCCTCTAACTAGTATTTCCAGTTCCGTTCAGTTCAGTCACTCAGTTGTGTTCGACTCTTTGCAACCCCTTGAGCTGCAGCATGCCAAGCCTTCCTGTCCATCACCAACTCCTGGAGCCTACCCAAACTCATGTCAATTGAGTTGGTGATGCCATCCAACCATCTCATCCTCTGTCGACCCCTTCTCCTGCCCTCAATCTTTCCCAGCGTCAAGGTTTTTCAAAGGAGTCAGTTCTTCACATCAGGTGGCCAAAGTATTGGAGTTTCAGCTTCAACATCAGTCCTTCCAATGAACACCCAGAACTGATCTCCTTTAGGATGGACTGGTTGGATCTCCTTGCAGTCCAAGGGACTCTCAAGAGTCTTCTCCAACACCACAGTTCAAAAGCATCAATTCTTTAGCACTCAGCTTTCTTTATAGTCCAACTCTCACATCCATGCTTGACTACTGGAAAAACCATAGCCTTGACTAGATGGACCTTTGTTGGCAAAGTAATGTCTCTGCTTTTTAATATGCTCTCAGGTTGGTCATAACTTTCCTTCCAAGGAGTAAGTGTCTTTTAATTTCTTGGCTGCAATCACCATCTGCAGTGATTTTGGAACCCCCAAAAGTAAAGTCTCTTACTGTTTCCACTGTTTCCCCATCTATTTCCCATGAAGTGATGGGACCAGATGCCATGATCTTAGTTTTCTGAAAGTTGAGCTTTAAGCCAACTTTTTCACTCTCCTCTTTCACTTTCATCAAGAGGCTCTTTAGTTCTTCTTCACTTTCTGCCATAACGGTGGTGTCATCTGCATATCTGAGGTTATTGATATTTCTCCCAGCAATCTTGATTCTAGCTTGTGCTTCATCCAGCCCAGCGTTTCTCATGATGTACTCTGCATATAAGTTAAATAAGCAGGGTTACAATATCAGCCTTGATGTACTCCTTTTCCTATTTGGAACCAGTCTGTTGTTCCATGTCCAGTTCTAACTGTTGCTTCCTGACCTGCATACAGATTTCTCAAGAGGCAGGTCAGGTGGTCAGGTATTCCCATCTCTTTCAGAATTTTCCACAGTTCATTGTGATCCACACAGTCAAAGGCTTTGGCATAGTCAATAAAGCAGAAATAGATGTTTTTCCAACATCCACCCAATTCTCAATGATAGGAAATCAGACTCCTCCAAATACCCTCTCTTAATCGGCTTGGAGAAACATTTCTCCAAACTGGGATGAATCTTTTCCAGTTCTAAATGACACTGAGTTCCACCACTATAAAGCACTCCCTGCCTTGGAATATTAACAGTTCAAATAATGGGATCTCTAATTAACTTTTAAGAGGTTCCTTCCTGTCTCTAAGCCTATTTTCTTCTGTTTAGGCCCTTCAAGAAATACACCACACCCTTTTCCTCTCAGTTCCTCTTGTTGCAGAAAAGAAAATGGGGCACAAGAGGATGGTCACATCCCAGGACTCAGACAAGTTCCTGGCACAGCTGCCAAGTATTTGTTCCTGGCTTTACACTGGAAGGAATTCAAGAGTGAGCCATAGTAAAGTGAAAGAAGCTTATTCAGGGAGATAAACATACTGCATAAACAGATTTTGGGCCAACTCAAGAAGGCAAGAGGCCATGGGAAAAACACACTCCATAGGCAGAGTGGGGCCATCCCAGAAGATGAGAGGCCCCAAAACATAGGTTGGGTAATGTAACAGGCTAGTGAGGGGATGATTATTGCAACTATTTTGGGGAAAAGCATGGGAATTTCAGCAGTTGGACCACTGCTCACTTTCTGACCTTTTCCAGTTGGCCTCAGAATGGTCATAGCTCTGACAAGTGTGTCGTTTAGCATGCTGATAAACTACAATGAATACATAACAAGGTTCAAGGTCTAGTGGAAGTCGATTCATCATAGCTGGTTCTAACTAGTAAATGTCTTGTCTTCAAGGGCTATATCATTCTTTTAAAGGTTGTGCCTCTGTCTCCTTCCTGTCTCATTCTGCTCTTCATACATCACTAACATCCATCCCCACGAGAAGCACATTCTTCACTGTAACTGATTTATATAGTGCATTCTTTAATAATACAGTTGATGAAGCTAGCCAATACCTTTTGGCCTTCACTTGGAAAAAAAAGAATTCACCTTGACAGTACTTCCTCAAGATTACATACTTGGAGTATGTATATGAGTCCTTATTTCTCACAAATTCTGAAGACTGATCTAGATGATATAAAGTTCCTTAGAAGTTCCATTTTGTTGCAGTAAGTGGATGATTTGCTACTTCTCTGCCCTCCTTCTGATGCCTCCTCACAAAAAGACAGGTTTTTACCTGCTACTGCTTTTAGCTTTGAGGGGACATAAGGTCACCAATGAAAAATTATAGTTCTCCCAAACCCAGGTTCTATGTCTAGGGCCTCTGATATCAGAACAAGGGCCATACCTAGATAAACTTCATGGTATCCTAAAGTTTCCCCAGACCTCAAGCTAAAGACTATCTGTGAGGTTTTCTCAGGCTAGTTGGCTATTGACAAAGCAGGATTTCAAATTTCTTTCTTCTGGCCAAACCTTTGTATGTTTTACTCAACAGAACAATTCTGACCCAATTTTATCGGAAAAATCAGATGACACATATTTTAAGACCTTGCAGGAGAGTTTGATAAACCCACCTGTCATTAGAATGAGCATTCTAATCAGATTATTTTTTCTCTTTTTGTGTATGAAAAGGGTGGAATGCCCTTGAGATACTCACTCAAAACATGGGATCACCACTGACCCATAGAATAGTCAACAATTGGACCCTGTGGCATGGGAATAACCCTTTTGCCTTAGAGCCATTACTATTTCTACTCTTTTGGTTGAGGCCACCAAGAAAATTATTGTGGGAATCTCTTTAATTACTGTACCTCATGCAGTGGAAACTCTCCTGAATTCTCGCTGAACTTAACATTTCTGCCAGCAGTCTCACCTCTTGCAAAGTCCTTTTGTTAATTACTCCTCACATAACTCTTTTATTTTTTAATAACCTTAATCCTGCTGTTCTTCTTCCCTATATCACCAAAAAAAAAAAAAAAAAAACCTCCCACAGTGGCTTAAGGCTAATGGATCATCTCCTAACTCCTTGTGATGACCTATAGGAAATTCCTCTGGGTAACCATGACAACTTATGGTTCACTGATGGCTGTTAATTATGCTGGACATACTGTTGCATACCTTTTGATATTGTTGAGGTAGGATTTTTATCTGTGCTCTTTAAGCCCAAAAGGCTAAATTACATACTTTTACATGGGCTTATCCTTTAGCCAAGGACAAATCTGCCAACATTTCTATTTATAGTAGACATATCTTTTGAATGTTGTGGAAGCAAAGTGACATCCTTACTCCTAGCAGAAATGAGATTTAAAGTGGTCAGAATCGTGTGAAATTCTTGGGTGTAATACCTTTACTGGCTATTTTACCTTTTATTCATATTGAGTCATTCTAAACTTGACTCTATGGAAGCTAAGAGAAATCATCTTGTTAATATTTCCACAAAAAATGCTGCCTTTAAAGGGAAAAATAACAGCCAAATCTATGTCATAGTCCAAAGGGATATTTCTCTAAATTATCATTAGAGATAAAGAAGCCCAGCAATTGGTCTCAGAAAAGGAAAAAAAAGATTGGAAATTCAACAACTGTTGACTAGATAACAAGAGGAAGTTCCACTTAGGACTAAATAACAACTTAGTGTAACTGAGCAAGAGCCTGCCATGACCTCTGCCTCTTGTTTATAGAAAAATTTTAGCCTCCTAAGCCTCGCCCAAGTTCAAAAGAGCAAATTTAATCAGAGAAGTGAGAAAATACAAAGGGAAACATGTAAGACAAAATAATAATAGTTTAGTCACACAACAAATTCAAGGACTTCAGTTCCTCTCAAAGGGTATATCTAATATTCTGAGCCATATCCTTGAGCTGTCTCACAGATACTGAAAGCCCCATCAGATAGAAGAAGTTAACTTGCATGCAGACCAACAAGCACACAGACCCCATGCCTCAACACTATGCCTCAACACTGTTAGAGATACTGTTGGTCCACTGACACAAAGATAGCCTTAATGAATCAATATTGGTGGGAAAGCATTAACAAGGTTGCAAAGAGTGTTTACCTCACTTGTTCCACTTGTCCAAAGCACAACAGAAACAAGCCTGTTTGTACTGTTCCTTAACAATTTGAACTGGTCATTGGAATTTGGCCAATATATTTCATAAAATTTCATCTATCTAATAAATATAAATATATTTTAATCATGATCTGTATGGCTTCACACTGAACTGAAGCCTCCCCTTGCAAGAGGCCTGTTCTGTGGTCAAAGTCCTCTGGAGAAGATAATCCATACCTATAAAACTCCTCTCAATCTCAATAATGATCAAGAAATTCATTTTACTGGCCAGATACTTCAACAGCTATGCTGGTTTTACAATATATCCACTGTGCTTACCACCCTCATGCCTCTGGTTTAGTCAAACATACTAACAGGATTCTTAAGATTTCATTTGCAAAGCTTGTACAGGCTCTCCAGACGCATTGGCAGATATCATTGCCGTCAGTTCTTCTATATCTTGGATTCACCTTTTTTGGACCTTACAAGCTCTCACTTTTCAGATAGTGATAGGATGCCCAGTGCTCTTGGGTCCTGCTTCTTTTGACTCAAAACTGATAAAAGGAGAGATATTCTAATACTGCAAAAACCTAATTATTTCTATTAAAAGTAACCATATGTTGGTAGCTCAATTGTTTCACCGTGCACTTTCAAGAGATGAAGACCTTAAGCATGACAGCTTGCAACCTGGAGATTTCAGCTACTGGAAAAGATACCTCCAGCAGAGGTCTCCTCAACCTAGGTAAAGGCCTGTTTCAGGCACTGCTAACCAACACTTGTGCCACCAAACTCCAAGGAGTAGACAGACTCTGGATTCACATAACATACCTAAAGAAAGCACCAAATCCTGACCAGACTGCACATCATCTGGTGACGTGAAAGTAAAAATTTCCCAGAATTGAAGCAGGAGACATTGGATGAGACAGTTTTTCCAAGATATCTAGATTAGGTTTGTTGGAAGGTGGTCACATAAAGTTTTGTGACATAAAGCTTTGAAGTTGATATAAAGCTTCAGATGACCCAATGTCCATGATCTTGATAACATATGGACTTAAGATAAAAAGTGCCTGAGCATTCTCCCTCCTGCCTCTCATTACTCAAATGTGACTCCAACAGGTTTCCAATCTGCACCTTCCCTCCAATGTGAGATAGTATGTTCATGCTACACCTGTAAGAGGAAAGGCCCTTCCTGGCACTGATGGACAAAAAAGCCACTGAAATCAGAAAACCTAACTCTTTGATCACCAGTGCTTCCAGAGAAAAATCCTGATAATAAGGGGGAAATGTAAAAAATATAATAAATAGAAACCTTAGTTAAATAGAGTCAGCAGACCAGAGAGGAAGCTCACACACACTCTGGGAGAATGGCAGAGTCCAACAGGAAGAAGAAATACTCCTTCCGTTCCTGTCAAGGACTCAGATGTGAAAAGCCTTGGGTTCCTTTTTTTACTATCACCTTTGGAATGTCCTTCTTCCTTCTATACAAGCATTCTTCTTCCCTTGCTGTGTGGGTGGGGCTTGCATGTGGCTTGCCAAGATGGCAGCCCCCAGGTTGTAGTTCTGTGCGGATCATGAGTAAACCTATGCTTGCTGGAGAAATGTCTTGCTGTCTATTTGTTTCAGCACCATTCAATAATCCATTTAAGTTATTATTAGGTGTTCATATACATTTTATACCTTATTGAATTTTCCTTCCAGTTCAGTTCAGTTCAGTCGCGCAGTCGTGTCCGACTCTTTGCGACCCCATGAATCGCAGCACGCCAGGCCTCCCTGTCCATCACCAACTCCCGGAGTTCACTCAGACTCACGTCCATTGAGTCTGTGATGCCATCCAGCCATCTCATCCTCGGTTGTCCCCTTCTCCTCCTGCCCCCAATCCCTCCCAGCATCAGGGTCTTTTGCAATGAGTCAACTCTTCGCCTAAGGTGGCCAAAGTACTGAAGCTTCAGTTTTAGCATCATTCCTTCCAAAGAAATCCCAGGGTTGATCTCCTTCAGAATGGACTGGTTGGATCTCCTTGCAGTCCAAGGGACTCTCAAGAGTCTTCTCCAACACCACAGTTCAAAAGCATCAATTCTTCGGCGCTCAGCCTTCTTCACAGTCCAACTCTCACATCCATACATGACCACAGGAAAAACCATAGCCTTGACTAGACGGACCTTAGTCGGCAAAGTAATGTCTCTGCTTTTGAATATACTATCTAGGTTGGTCATAACTTTTCTTCCAAGGAGTAAGCGCCTTTTAATTTCATGGCTGCAGTCACCATCTGCAGTGATTTTGGAGCCCAAAAAATGTGATGCCATCCAGCCATCTCATCCTCGGTCGTCCCTTTCTCCTCCTGCCCCCAATCCCTCCCAGCATCAGGGTCTTTTCCAATGAGTCAACTCTTCGCATAAGGTGGCCAAAGTACTGGAGCTTCAGTTTTAGCATCATTCCTTCCAAAGAAATCCCAGGGTTGATCTCCTTCAGAATGGACTGGTTGGATCTCCTTGCAGTCCAAGGGACTCTCAAGAGTCTTCTCCAACACCACAGTTCAAAAGCATCAATTCTTTGGCGCTCAGCCTTCTTCACAGTCCAACTCTCACATCCATACATGACCACAGGAAAAACCATAGCCTTGACTAGACGGACCTTAGTCGGCAAAGTAATGTCTCTGCTTTTGAATATACTATCTAGGTTGGTCATAACTTTTCTTCCAAGGAGTAAGCGCCTTTTAATTTCATGGCTGCAGTCACCATCTGCAGTGATTATGGAGCCCAAAAAAACAAAGTCTGACACTGTTTCTACTGTTTCCCCATCTATTTCCCATGAAGTTATATTTTATAGTGAAATCATATTTTATGGTGAAAAGTATAAGACAAAAAACACATCAGGGTTGAAAAGGGTAAGGGATTAAGAGATACAAACTACTATGTATAAAATAAATAAGCAAAACGGATATGCCATACAGCAGAGGGGGAAATGGCTATTATTTTATAATAAGTTTAAATAACCTATAAAGATATTGAATCATATTGCACACCTGAAACTAATATGATATTGTAGATCAGCTATACTTTTAAAAAACATATCAGGGAAGGGTAGTAGAAAAGGGAATAGCAAACATAGGATGTCAACTTCACATAAAGTGATTAGAAAGGCCTTTCCATGGCTTCCCTGGTGGCTTAGTGATAGATAAAGAATGCCAGAGCCCAGGAGCCACAATTACTGAAGCCTAAGCACCCTAGAGCCAGTGCTCTGGAACAAGAGAAGCCACATCGATGAGAGGCCTGTGCACTGCAACTAGAGAGTAGCCCCTGTTCGCTGCAGCTAGAGAAAAAGCCCACAGAGCAACAAAGCACAGCCAAAAACAAATAAATAAACAAAACTATTTAAAAAACAATAAAAGGCCTTTCTAAGAAAATTATTTTGAATTAAAGGCCTAAAGGAATTGAAAAAGGGAGTAATTTAGTTATCTGAGGATCGAGCATTCTGGACAAAGCTAAGAGCAAGTTTAAAATTCCTTAAAAGGGAATGCAGCAGATGTGTTTGAGATGTTAGTAC
Source organism: Aepyceros melampus (assembly GCA_006408695.1). Taxonomy (NCBI): domain Eukaryota; kingdom Metazoa; phylum Chordata; class Mammalia; order Artiodactyla; family Bovidae; genus Aepyceros; species Aepyceros melampus. The sequence continues at coordinate 35,990 of SJXQ01001320.1, read as the reverse complement.
AGGAAGCTTGACTTTTCAGGAAAACCTGGTTTCATTTTGCTGTCTGACCTCATATTTTACAGGACACAAGAAAAGGATTTGAAGAGCATAAGATATAGTTAAATGAAGGCTGTTTAAACTGTATGAGAATTAACATGCAGAGGTATATGTTGCACTGTATGTCATGGGTTTCCTGTAACAAGCATAAATAAAGATAAAGGGTATAAGGATATTGTCAGGAAGCATTTAACAGGAGGCTTCCTGTGTGCTGTTTTGGATCTGTTAGGAATTCTCTGTTTCTTATTAATTCCATTCAGGAATTAAGAGGAGAGGCAAGCCTCTCCCGGGGGCTGAAGAATCCAGGCATTTCCTTCATTAGTTTTTCTATACAGTGATACGTACCCTCTTCTTCTTGTGAACCATATTGTAAAAGTGATTGTTTACAACTCTGTCTTTAATATGGATCGCCTATGTTTTATAAGTCTGAAATTTTAATCTTTATCTTTGCTGAGAATAACTACATTGTAAGACAGTATATACGCCCACACCATGTTGATTAAAACACCTTTGCTCCATCAGAGCTCTTGTCCCCCATCTTTCTTTCTCTTTCTTTCTCTCTCTCTCTGTCTCTCTCAGGCTATTTCTTTGGAGCGCAGAAGCTCTCTGAGTTCACTTTCCTGCCCAGGCTTCTAAGACCCTCTCGAGAAGGTGCTCTGCGCCTTCACCCCATCGAGAGGACGCCTGAGGCCTCCATGAACAGAGCAAGCCCCATATCAGGGGCTTTATTGGCTTTCTGTATAAACCAAGGAATATCAGCCTCTTTTTCTTCTTTACTTTCTTATTGTCAACTCCGGACCACCAGGTCCCGATCCATTAGAGGACCTCAACAGGATATACTGTGTACATTATTTGCCTAGGGTTTCATTAACAAAGTACCACAGACTGGTTGGCTTAAAATAACAACTTCATTGCCTCAAGTTCCTGGAGGCTAGAAGTTTAAAATCAAGGTGTTAGCAGAGCCATCCTTCATCTGAAACCTGTACGGAAGAATTTCATTTGCCTCCTGAATTATTTATTTATTTATTTTTTTGGTGCTCTGCTGACAAATTCTGGCATTCCTGAACTTGAAGTTACAGCAACTCAATCTCTGCCTCCATCATCACATGGTATTCCCCATGTGGATCTCTTTCTCCTCTTCTTACAAGGATACCGTTTATATTCGATTAAGGGCCACCCTGCCCAAATATGACCACATCTCAACTAATTACATCTGGAATCACCCTATTTCCAAATAAGGTCACATTCTGAGCAACAGGGAGTGAAAATTTATTAACGTATCTTTTAGGGGACACAATTCAACCCATTAAACTGGGCTTAACCATTAAGGCTCAAGGCAGATAGTGACAGAAAGTTGTAGTTTGGGGATATACTGAGAAGTAAAGGGATCTTGCCAAGATTACCAGAGTTTGGGGGCTCCTTCTCCACCTACACAGGTAAAAGCATTGAAGGCGGGAGGACAGAAAGTTTTTCTTGACATATTTGGTAAGCCTGATCACTCCCAGATCACCTGACCACTTCTAGACTTCATGATCTAGTGTGAAGGAACACTGTTTCTAATAAATATTTATCATTTCAATAATGTATACTTCCCAAGGTGGCTAGAAATGATATTTATAACAATTTAAAGTGGCTGTTTCTCAACACCATTCAAAGACATGACTTCCTCTTATTTCAAACATGTCTCTTAATTATACTGTTGAGTAGGTTGCTTTTTGGATATGTTCCTCTATGTGTTGATTCCAGGCATAGGATACAGATTCATCTGTTTTCTACTTCAGACCATGGCTCAACTTACATTAGTCAGTTCCTGACCTGGTTTCCTGTTCTTTTTTTTTTTTCTCCAAGTCTCTGTGTATATATATATTTCTTAAATAATCAGTATAAACATAAAGCAGTCATTTGAGATAAACGTTTTAGCATTCAGCCATGAATCTTTGCTTTCCTATGTGACTTTTAATTCCTGTTTAAATTTCTCATTTTTTACTAAGAATGATGAAATATCATCAAAGAAAATTCTTGAAGAGAGACGATAGTCTTGTTTAATGAAGGAAAGATCCACTGAACTCAGGAATTTCCAATCATCCATCTCTGTTATGAATAGTCATTCAGAGTTGGATGTTCCCCTGAGATTAACAATTTAAAACTTTCAAATGTGAAGTTTAAAAAAGTTAGGGTTTTTTAGTAACCAAATGAATTGATATAGTTTAGATAAATGGGAGAAATATCAACAACCTCAAATATACAATAATATCACCCTAATGGCAGAAAGTGAAGAGGAACTAAAGAGCCTCTTGATGAAAGTGAAAAAGGAGAGTGAAAAAGCTGGCTTAAAATTCAACATTCAAAAAACTAGGATCATGGCATTCAGTCCCATCACTTCATGGCAAATAAATGGGGGAAAAATGGAAACAGTGACAGATTTTATTTTCTTGGGCTCCAAAATCACTGCAGATGGTGACTGCAGCCATGAAATTAAAAGATGCTTGCTCCTTGGAAGAAAAGCTATGGCAAACCTAGACAGCATATTCAAAAGCAGTGACATACTTGCCAACAAAATCCATATAGTCAAAGCTATGGTTTTTCCAGTAGTCATGTATGGATGTGAGAGTTGGACCATAAAGAAGGCTGAGCACCAATGAGCTAATGCTTTCAAATCGTGGTGTGGGAGAAGACTCTTGAGAGTCCCTTGGACTGCAAGGAGATCAAACCAGTCAATCCTAAAGGAAATCAATTCTGAATATTCATTGGAAGGACTGTTGTTGAAACTGAAGCTCCAATATTTTGGTAACCTGATACAAAGAGCCAACTCATTGGAAAAGACCCTGATGCTGGAAAAGACTGAGGGTAGGAGGAGAAGGGAGTGATAGAGGATAAGATGATTAGATAGCATCACTGACTCAGTGGACATGAGTTTGAGCAAGCTCTGGGAGATGATGAAGGACAGAGAAGCATGCCATGCTGTAGCCCATGGGGTTGCAGAGTCAGACATGACTTAGTGACTGAACAACAATAAGATAAACTCCAGAAATTATGGTGATTAGAAGATAGCTCCCAATTAAGTAGATACACTAAGGCCAGTAGTAGATATATGAAGCCCATATATTGATTTAAAGAGAAACAAGCCAAAGTTTTTCATTTTGTTATGTTGCTGTTAATTTTTGGCTGTGCTGTGTCTTAATTACTATGTAAGGGCTTTCTCTAGCTTTCTCTAATTGTGGCGAGTGGGAGCTACTCTTTCTTTTGGTGCTTGGGCTTTTCATTGCAGTGGTTTCTCTTGTTGCAGAGCATAACCTCTAGGCACATGATCTTTAGTAGCTGCAGCTCAGTTGTAGCTTGTGAGAATAGTTGTCCTCAGACATGTGGCATCTTTCCAGACCAGGGAGAATCCATGTCCCTTGCACCAGCATGCAGATTCTTAACCACGGGACCACCAGGGAATTCTTAAAACTTCAAAGTTTAAAACTTACTTAAACTGAGAAGATTCTATGGAAGAAAAAAGCAGAAGTAAATGGAAACCAGGAAACCAATATATTTAGAGCTCCTTATTATACAGACCTGGAGGAGGGCATGGCAACCCACTCCAGTATTCTTACATGGAGAATCCCCATGGACAGAGGAGCCTGGCAAACTACCATCCACAGGGCCACAAAGAATCGGACACAACTGAATGACTAAGAACATGCACACATTATAGAGACCACCATGGCAGAAGACTGTAAAGGCCAGGGAAGAAATTTTCGTTGTCACAGGAATGTGTCTCTTTAATACTATTTAGCATGATGCTAAGAGTAAACTTAACTAGCATCAGAAACTGAACTTGGAGGAAATACTACAAGAGGTCCAGTCTAAAGCAGGCAATTTGCAGATGTAAAGTATATGTTCTAAATAGATGGCCTGGATTGCTGTGAGGATTTTAGCATTTACCCCATCATCTTTCACTCTCTTAAACTGCCCCATTTTAAAAGCAAACTATGTGGTCACCATAGTTTTATGGGGCTGAAAATCAACAGTGTAGTGGAGCTGTCCTGTGTCTACTTAGTTAAATTGAAACTACATTTTCTAGAACTTCCTTCCTAGTGTTATTAATAGTTCAGTTCCGTTCAGTTCAGTTCAGTCACTCAGTTGTGTCTGACTCTCTGAGACCCCATGGACTGCTGCACGCCAGGCCTCCCTGTCCATCACCAACTCCTGGAGCTTACTCAAACTCATGTTCATTGAGTTGGTGATGCCATCCAACCATCTCATCCACTGTCATCCCCTTCTCCTCCTGCCTTGTATCTTTCCCAGCATCCCTTCTTTTCAAATAAGTCAGTTCTTCGTATCAGGTGGCCAAAGTATTGGAGTTTCAGCTTCATCATCTGTCCTTCCAATGAATATTCAGGACTGATTTCCTTTAGAATGGACTGGTTGGATCTCCTTGCAGTCCAAGGGACTCTCAAGAGTCTTTTCCAACACCACAGTGCAAAAGCATGTATTCTTTGGTAATCAGCTTTCTTTATAGTCCAACTCACATCCATACATGACTACTGTAAAAATCATAGCTTTGACTAGATGAAACTTTGTTGGCATAGTAATGTCTGCTTTTTAGTAAACTGTCTAGATTGGTCATAGCTTTTCTTCCAGTGAGCAAGCACCTTTTAATTTCATGGCTGCAGTCACCATCTTCATTAATAGTTCAAGGCTAGTGTAAACCACAGAGATATTTTGTGTGAGATTTAGAAGGCAGAGCTGAAGCAGTAGGTATATTCTTTGTATTCTTCCATGTAGGAGGTTGATTAGGGACACTATCTCAACTCACGGATGTTGTCACTGACTCACCTTGTAGATGTGGGACAGTGGTTCAGTTGACAGCTCCATCAGCTCCCATCCAGCTCCCCTGCTTCATCCTCACTGACCTATGAGCCAGGTGGAAGTTTAATCGTGTGACCAAGGGCACCAGCTTCTTTTGTAGATTCCCTGAATTATCAAAGTCGGGTAATTGGATGATTGGAGGCTGTAAGAGACCAAAACAGTCTATAGCTCATCCTCATGGATTCCAGTTTATCATTATCCTCCCCCATGTCATATTTATCTTTCCTCCCAAGTGCCTGTCCCCATGACGTAAGCCCACCACTATCACAGAGGCAATAGTCATACTGCTTCATGAAATCAAACCCCTATAATAAATCCCATTTTCCAAATTATTCAAAGTAACAGTTTTCTTTTACATAGAATTCTGATACAGTGCTTGATAGACAAAGCAATAATTTACATATAAATTGACCAGTGAAGCCAAGGGGTCATTTAGAGAGAGACAATGAAGTAGATGAGGAAGGTTGTATAACAATACCAAAAGGAATTAGAGTATGCATGTCTGTATAAGGTTTGATGAGCCTGCAAAGCCAACAGGTTTGCAAAGGAGGGAATCTAGAAAAGTGCTCTGTCATGAATGTCAAGAAGCAAGAACACTGTCATAGGCTCTGTTAAAAACAAGACAGTAGGCCCCAAATTGAGTCATTCATGCTAATCCTACACAGCAAACTGAGACAATTATAGTTTTGACTTTCCCAAAAGTTAGTCTAATACCAGTCAATCAGGAGTTGCCTGATCAGCATGGATTAAGCAATGTGCCTGATAAATTCTACCCATTCCCTATAAGGAAACTAACCTTTTAACAACCGATCTGCTTTTTTGCCTGGTTCAGCTTTCTTGTTCCTTTTCCCCTCTGTCTATGAAATTACTTCACTGTATAGCTCTTCAGAGACCCTTCTGTCTATTAGATTGGACTCTGGTACATGATTCAGTGAATAAAGCCAAAGAGATCTTTAAAATTTACTCAGTTGAATTTTGTTTTTAACACTCCTAAGGCTAGTGTAAAGTGAAAGTGTTAGTTGCTCAGTTGTGTCTGACTTTTTGTAACGCCATTGACTAGCCTGCGAGGCTCCTCTGTCCAGGGGGATTTCCCAGGCAAGAATATGGGAGTGGGTTGCATTTCCTTCTCCACGGGATCTTCCCAACCCAAGGATTGAACCCTGGTCTCCTACACTGCAGGGGGATTCTACCAGACCCAGGGATCAAACACAGAATGGAATGGGTTTGACAAATGTGACTAGAAAGATATGTATATCATTTAGAAAAATACTTGTTACACAATTACACATACTTAAAAATCCAAGTGTATGAAAATCCCATAGAAGTGACAAATATTTTGAGTCAGTTCAGTTCAGTCGCTCAGTCGTGTCCAACTCTTTGCAACCCCATGAATCGCAGCAAGCCAGGCCTCCCTGTCCATCACCAACTCCCGGAGTTCACTGAAACTCACATCCATTGAGTCCGTGATGCCATCCACCCATCTCATCCTCCGTCGTCCCCTTCTCCTCCTGCCCCCAATCCCTCCCGGCATCAGGGTCTTTTCCAATGAGTCAACTCTTCGCATGAGGTGGCCAAAGTACTGGAGTTTCAGCTTCAGCATCATTCCTGCCAAAGAAATCCCAGGGCTGATCTCCTTCAGAATGGACTGGTTGGATCTCCTTGCAGTCCAACGGACTCTCAAGAGTCTTCTCCAACACCACAGTTCAAAAGCATCAATTCTTCGGCGCTCAGCCTTCTTCACAGTCCAACTCTCATATCCATACATGACCACAGGAAAAACCATACCTTGACTAGACGGACCTTAGTCGTCAAAGTAATATCTCTGCTTTTGAATATACTATCTAGGTTGGTCATAACTTTTCTTCCAAGGAGTAAGCGTCTTTTAATTTCATGGCTGCAGTCACCATCTGCAGGGATTTTGGAGCCCAGAAAAATAAAGTCTGACACTGTTTCTACTGTTTCCCCATCTATTTCCCATGAAGTGATGGGACCAGACGCCATGATCTTTGTTTTCTGAATGTTGAGCTTTAAGCCAACTTTTTCACTCTCCTCTTATTTTGAGTAACTTACACTATTTCCATCAGAAAAAACAAGACCAGGAGCTGACTGTGCCTAAGATCATGAGTTCCTTATTGCCAAATTCAGACTTAAATTGAAGAAAGTAGGGAAAACCACTAGACCATTCAGGTATGACCTAAATCAAATCCCTTATGATTATACAGTGGAAGTGAGAAATAGATTTAAGGGACTAGATCTGATAGATAGAGTGCCTGATGAACTATGGAATGAGGTTCGTGACATTGTACAGGAGACAGGGATCAAGACCATCCCCATGGAAAAGAAATCCAAAACAGCAAAATGGCTGGGGAGGCCTTCCAATTATCTGTGAAAAGAAGAGAAGAGAATAGCAAAGGAGAAAAGGAAAGATATAAGCATCTGAATGCAGAGTTCCAAAGAATAGCAAGAGATAAGAAAGCCTTCCTCAGTGATCGATGCAAAGAAATAGAGGAAAACAACAGAATGAGAAAGGCTACAGATCTCTTCAAGAAAATTAGAGATACCAAGGGAAACTTTCATGCAAAAATGGGCTCGATAAAGGACAGAAATGGTATGGACCTAACGGAAGCAGAAGATATTAAGAAGAGGTAGCAAGAATACACAGAAGAACTGTACAAAAAAGATCTTCATGACCAAGATAATCATGATGGTATGATCACTCACCTAGAGCCAGACATCTTGGAATGTGAAGTCAAGTGGGCCTTAGAAAGCATCACTATGAACAAAGCTAGTGGAGGTGATGGAATTCCAGTGGAGCTATTTCAAGTCCTGAAAGATGATACTGTGAAAGTGCTGCACTCAATATGCCAGCAAACGTGGAAAACTCAGCAGTGGCCACAGGACTGAAAAAGGTCAGTTTTCATTCCAATCCCAAAGAAAGGCAATGCCAAACAATGGTCTAACTACCACACAATTGCACTCATCATCACACAAAGTAATGCTCTAAATTCTCCAAGCCAGGCTTCAGCAATACATGAACCATGAACTTCCAGATGTTCAAGTTGGTTTTAGAAAAGGCAGAGGAACCAGACATCAAATTGCCAGTATCTGCTGGATCATCGAAAAAGCAAGAGAGTTCCAGAAAAAAAATCTGTTTCTGCTTTATTGACTATGCCAAAGCCTTTGACTGTGTGGATCACAATAAACTATGGAAAATTCTTCAAGAGATGGAAATACCAGACCATCTGACTCATCTCTTGAGAAACCGGTATGCAGGTCAAGAAACAACAGTTAGAACTGGACATGGAACAACAGACTGGCTCCAAATAGGAAAAGGAGTACATCAAGGCTGTATATTTTCTCTCTGCTTATTTAACTTATACTCAGAGTACATCATGTGAAATGCTGGGCTGGATGAAGCACAAGTTCGAATCAAGATTGCCAGGAGAAACCTCAATAACCTCAGATATGCAGATGACACCACCCTTATGGCAGAAAGTGAAGAGGAACTAAAAGGCCTCTTGATGAACGTGAAGGAGGAGAGTGAAAAAGTTGGCTTGAAGCTCAACATTCAGAAAACATTCCCATATTTCATGGGAAATAGATGGGGAAACAGTGGAAATGGTATCAGACTTTATTTTTTGGGGCTTCAAAATCACTGCAGGTGGTGATTGCAGCCATGAAATTAAAAGACATTTACTCCTTGGAAGGAAGTTGGGAACAATCTAAATAGCATATTTAAAGTAGAGACGTTACTTTGCCAACAAAAGTCCGTCTAGTCAAGGCTATGGTTTTTCCAGTGGTCATGTATGGATGTGAGATTTGGACTGTGAAGAAAGCTGAGCGCCGAAGAATTGGTGCTTTTGAACTGTGGTGTTGGAGAAGACTCATGAGAGTCCCTTGGACTGCAAGGAGATCCAACCAGTCAATCCTAAAGGAGATCAGTCCTGGGCGTTCATTGGAAGGACTGATGTTGAAGCTGAAACTCCAATACTTTGGCCACCTCATGCCAAGAGTTGACTCATTGGAAAAGACTCTACTGCTGGGAAGGATTAGGGGCAGGAGGAGAAGATGACAGAGGATGAGATGGCTGAATGGCATCACCGACTCGATGGACATGGGTTTGGTTGAACTCCGGACGTTGATGATAGACAGGGAGGCCTGGCGTGCTGTGATTAATGGGGTGGCAGAATTGGACAGAACTGAGCAACTGAACTGAATTGAATTATGAAAAAGCACTGGTCATAGAATCGTAAATAAAATAAAAATGTGAAAATCGTTTAAAAGTCCATTATTTTGAAGATGCTAAGCAGAAAAACACTCTTATCTCTTCAATAAGATTTAATAAGAAATTAAGAGAAATGAGACAACTCCTTGTACATCTACATAGAAAAATATCAACACACATTAAATAGACAATGCAAGGTACAAATAACTTTCTATAATATGATCCAATTTGGTAAAATAAACTATTACTATTACATATGTTCAACAGTCATTGAGGTACATTCTGTGTTCTGGCTACTATTATACAAGTTAGTGACTCAAGTGTTAAAAAAAAAGAAAGATAAAGTCCTTATTTTTATAAACTTTCTAGTGGAAAGAGACAGAAATAAACATGGATATAAATAGGATGTTCAATTCAGTTCAGCTGCCCAGTCATGTTCGACTCTTTGTGACCCCATGGACTGCAGCATGCCAGGCTTCCCAATCTTCCCAGAACTTGCTCAAACTCATGTCCATCGAGTTGGTGATGCCATCCAACCATCGCAGCCTCTGTCGTCCCCTTCTCCTCCTGTCTTCAGTCTTTCCCAGCATCAGGGTCTTTTCCAAGGAGTCAGTTCTTTGCATCAGGTGGCCAAGTACTGGAGCTTCAGCTTCGGCATCAGTCCTTCCAATGAATATTCAGGACTGATCTCCTTTAGGATGGACTGGCTTGATCTCCCTGCAGTTCAAGGGACTCTCAAGAGTCTTCTCCTACACCACATTTCAAAAGCATCAATTCTTTGGTGCTCAGCTTTCTTGAGCTGAGCTTGAATCCAGCTCTCACATCCATACATGACTACTGGACAAACCATAGCTTTGACTAGATGGACCTTTGTTGGCAAAGTAATGTCACTGCTTTTTAATGTGCTGTCTGGGTTGGTCATAGGTTTTCTTCTAAGGAGCAAGTGTCTTTTAATTTCATGGCTGCAGTCACCATCTGCAGTGATTTTGGAGCCCAGGAAATTTAATTTCATGGCTGCAGTCACCATCTGCAGTGATTTTGGAGCCCAAGAAAATAAAGTCTGTCACTGTTTCCATTTTCCCCCATCTATATCCATGAAGTGATGGGACCAGATGCTGTGATCTTAGTTTTTTGAATGTTGAGTTTTAAATCAGCTTTTTCACTCACTTCTTTCATTTTCATCAAGAGGCTCTTTAGTTCCTGTTTGTTTTCTGCCATAAGGGTGGTGTCATCTGCATATCTGAGGTTATTGATATTTTCCTGACAATCTTGATTCCAGCTTGTGCTTCATCCAGCTCGTCATTTCACATGATGTACTCTGCACATAAGTTAAATAAGCAGGGTTACGATATACAGCCTTGACATACTCCTTTCCCAATTTGGAACCAGTTCGTTTTTCCACATCGGTTCTAGCTGTTGCTTCTGACCTGCATACAGATTTCTCAGGAGGCAGGTAAGGTGGTCTGGTATTCCTGTCTCTTAAAGAATTTTCCACAGCTTGTTGCAATCTACACAGTCAAAGGATTTGGTGTAATCAATAAGGCAGAAGTAGATGTTTTTCTGGAATTCTCTTGCTTTTTTTTTTTTATTCAACCAATGTTGACAATTTGATCTCTGGTTCCTCTGCCTTTTCTAAATCCAGCTTGAACGTCTGGAAGGTCTCGGTTCATATACTGTTGTAGCCTAGCTTGGAGAATTTTGAGCATTACTTTGCTAGCGTGTCAGATGAGTGCAATTGTGCGGTAGCTTGAACATTCTTTGGCATTGCCTTTCTTTGGGATTGGAATGAAAACCGATCTTTTCCAGTCCTATGGCCACTACTGAGTTTTCCAAATTTGCTGGCACATTGAGTGCAGCACTTCAATAGCACCATCTTTTAGGATTTGAAATAGCTCAATTTGAATTTCATCACCTCCACTAGTTGTGTTTGTAGTGATGCTTCCTAAGGCCTACTTGACTTCGCGCTCCAAGATATCTGGCTCTAGGTGAGTGACCACAACATCATGGTTATCTGGGTAATGAAGATCTTTTTTGTATAGTTTTTCTGTGTATTCTTGTCACCTCTTCTCAATATTTTCAGCTTCTGTTAGGTCCATTCCTTTTCTGTCCTTTATTGTGCCTGTCTTTGCATGAAATGTTCCCTTGATAATCTCTTAATTGTCTTGAAGACATCTCTAGTCTTTCCCATTCTATTGTTTTCCTCTATTTCTTTGCCCTGATCACTTAGGAAGGCTTTCTGACCTCTCCTTGCTATTCTTTGGAACTCTGCATTCAAATGGGTATATCTTTCCTTTTCTCCTCTACCTTTGGCTTCTCTTCTTTTCTCAGGTATTTGTATGGCCTCCTCAGAAAACCATTTTGCCTTTTTGCATTTTTTTTCCTTGGGGATGGTCTTGATCACTGCCTTCTGTACAATGTCACAAACCCTGTCCATAGTTTTCAGGCACTCTATCAGAGATAATCCCTTGAATCTATTTGTCACTTCCACTGTATAATCATAAGGGATTTGATTTAGGTCATAAATGGTATGTCAGATAACAGCAAATGCTTTGAAGAAAAAATACAGAAAAATAAAGAAGGTAATGAGTTCTGGGCATACAAGACTGCTATTTAATATAGGGTCATCAGAAAATACTTTCCCAGGTACAGTGAAATATGATCAGAATTCTGAAGAAAGGGATGGAAATTTAAAAAAATTTTTTTATAAAAAAAATTGTTTTTATTTCAGACAGAGCAAGAGCAAAGACTCTAAAGATCGAAGCAGGTGAGGTCTAACAAAGAAGCCAGTATAGTTGTAGCACCAAAAAATGAGCATTTTTTTGTGCTCGTCAGAGAGGAAACTGATATAAGGGCTTGTGGGACATTATAGGACTTGCTACTTTTGCTAAGAGAGAGGTGGGAATCTCTTGGAGATTTCTAAGCAGAAGAATGACATCTTACTTTCTATTTAAAAGGGTCATTCTCTTATTAAATTGTTCATACTATGTGAATAGAGAAAATGAGGTAGAGAAAAATGACAATGACAATTCGGGGAAATAAGTTAGAAGACTATTGCAGCAGTTCAGGAAAGAGGTGATAGCAGCTTGTATTAGGATAGCGCTTAGTGCTACACATGGTCTGTGGCCTAATGCAGGATATATTTTAATAGTAGAACCAACAAGATTTGTTTGAATTGAATAAATATCCCAGATATCCCAACATGTCTGGGATAATTAGTTTGAGGGTTCAAAAATATTCCCCTAAAGTGGTATCCCAAATTACATCAACTCCAAGTCTGTATTTGACCAAATTAGCAAAAATCCTGGATCTGCTTCCCCCACATATCTGACCCCAAACCCGAGAGATACCTTTAGTAATTAGTAATCTCTTCTAAAGTTTTCAATATTCATGAGTAGTACCAGAATGCAACTGAATCCCTTTCAGAGCCAGCAAAATACACAACTTCTCTATATTACTGGGGGTACTTCCCTAAGTTCATTCTTAACACTTCCATGGTGGCCACTGTGAATTAAGCTTCTGACTTAATTTCCTTTTGCATTCTTCCTGTTTATTCTGAAAATCCCTCAAATACTTCTGAAAAGGGGGCCACCCTATATCTCCAACCACTATAAATTTTCTACATATGCTCTTCTTGATTCACATTGATGAATATTTACCCTAGATTCTAAAGTATTCAATATCATCAATTATAAAACCTATCCGAATGTCTAGAAAGGCATAGTAAGTTCTCCCCTTGGCTTGGTGATGGAAGATTCCTTGAATTCCATCTTCTGTTTCACACAGTGTGGAAGTGAAAGTTAGTCGCTCAGTCATGTCCAACCCTTTGCAATCCCATGGACTGTAGCCTGCCAGGCTCCTTTGTCCATGGAATTCTCCAGGTAGGAATACCGGAGTAGGTAGCCATTCCTTCTCCAGGGATCTTCCTGACCCAGGGATCAAACCCAGGACTCTTGCACTGCAAGTGGATTCTTTACTGTCTGAGACACCTTCAGTTTTGCATAATCAGTTTCAGTATCTCTGTCTGAGACTGAGATGGAGTTTACACTGGAGATCCTTTAAGCAGAACTTGAATGGGAAGAAGAGATGGAAAGAATTAATATTTTGAGCCCCTACCTCAGGCTAAGCCCTGGAATTCTCATTTCATCAACACAATGAAAAGTAGCAAGAAGTGTTACTGAATGTTTATAAACTTGAGTCCACGAGCACATAGTCCACTAAAGCCAATCTACTGACAAAAAGTTTTGGTGAAGGAAAGTGCAAGTGAAAGTCATTCAGTCCTGTCCTACTCTTTGCAAATATACCCATGGACTGTAGAGTCCATAGAATTCTCTAGGCCAGAATACTGGAGTGGGTAGCCATTCATTTCTCCATGGGATCTTCCTGACCCAGGAATCGAACAGGGGTCTCCTACATTGCAGGCAGATTCTTCACCAGCTGAGCTACAGAACATGCTGCATTTATTACAGGGCCATACAAGGAGTCATATGAGCTCAAAAGGTCCAGATTTCCCACTAGATTTCAGAAAGCTTTTTTTTTTTTTTTTTTAAGGCAAAGTGAGAGAAAGAATCACAGGTGTGTGATCACCTTGTGTATAATTCTCTGATTGGTTGATGGTGATATAACAAGTTGGTGTCATAGTGGTTAATACCATCAATCCTCAGACTCAATCAGTTTGGGGACCATGTTCTCATAGTTCATGAGGTTAACTTGTTACATCTGGTGGAGGTTTTATAGTATTTGCAAAACAACTGGGGAAGTTGTATCAGACACCATTATCTATGTACTTCAGGAAGGAACTAAAGATCCTGTGACGTTGCCATATAGCTGATTCATTGTTTAAATTGTTACCAGTTCTCCTGCCCCCGCTGCTATTTTTTGTTACTACAAATTCACAGTCTTTAAATCAAGACTTGAGCCAGCCTTTTGTGACTCAAGGGAGACCTGGGAGATTAAAGCTTTTCTACAAAGAGGCAGATGAAGCACATGGGAGGGTGGGCAGTTTGGTTTTGGGAAAGCCCTACAGGGTCCAACTTAGTTACTGAAAAATGGAGAAAGATTAAATGAGTGACCAAAGTTTGCGTAATTAGAAAGTAATGACAATGGAGTTTGGGTCCACCTTCCATGTAAATACATACTTTAAGGAGACTAGTATTCATAGCCATTCTTAAACTTGACAAATCAGCCCCAGTTTTTATATCCCTGTCATCTGCAAGGATAATGCCACCTAAATATTTGCTTAGAAATTCATGTTTTCTAAAGAGAGTAGACTGGAAGTAGGATCAGACAGCAGAAACAGGAAAATCTCAGAGTTCACAGGAGAAGAGGACACTCTTCCTTTCTACCTCTACCTAGGGCTAGCAAAGCCCTGCTGGTTGCAGCTGGGCACTGCCCTGAGAGGTAGAGGGAGAAGTCCACTGAAGGCAGGATCTGATGCCTCTGTGTCTTTACCTGTGTAATACAGTTATTTATAATAAAAAATGTATAGTTGATCTTTGTCCCAATTCATGAAACAGGGTTCTTGAAATGCTTATAAATTCCAAAGTAGTAAGAATGGTAGAAGCACTTTGGTTTTAATGAGGCAAGTCTGGGTGGGCCCCTGGATGGGAGATGGTCACCAGAAAGACAAAACCATGATTAGAAGTTTCATATTTTCAGGCCTCTACTTCCCATTCTCCAGAGAGGGGCTGGAAATTAACTTAATAATAGATAAACCCTATGCGAGAAAGCCTACATTAAATCCCAAGAGCATGGGGTTTGGAGAGCTTTCAGTTTGGTGAACATATCCACATATATCAAGAGAGGGATGGACTCCTACTCCACAGGGACAAAAGCCACCCAGACCTCAACCTATGTGTCTCTTCAATGTCTGTTCATCTGTATCCTTTATCACCTTCTTTACTAAACTAGCAAACATAAGTCTTCCCTGAGTTTTAGAAGTTTCTCTAGCAAGCACATCAATCCTGAAGAAGCAGCTTTTGGGAACTTCTGATTTATAGCGAAGTCATACAGAAGTTGAGGGTAATCTGGGGATCTACTGCCTGAAATTGACATGTGAAGCCAGTGGCAGTCTCCTGGGACTGAGCCCTTAAACTGTGGGACCTGACAGTATATCAGAAAGACACATAGTGTCAGAATCAAGTTAAATTGTAGGATACCCTGATAGTGCTGCAGAATTGCTTGATGAGGGGAAAGCCCCCCACACATCTGGCATTGAACCAAAGGCACACTGTTTTATTTTTTCCTAAAACACCTAGATTGTCTGATTTTTTCCTCCTCTTCTTCCTCTCTTTTGATGGGATACAGTGCAGGTGGCCCAACATGTGCCACTTGGATATGTAGATTATTTCAACCTGAAGGTGAGGAAGTTCCAAACTGAGAAAGAAACTTTAAACTTCTACCTAACTGCCTAAGAGAACAGCTATACAGCCTGTTCCAGGAGGGAGATACCACTAAAGATAACTATACAACGCTATATGTAATTATAGTATACTATGAACTAGGTGTGCTAAACAGGGAGGAACTTAGCAAGGCCAGTTTGATTGAAGTCCTCTCTGTGTCCTATTCTATCTAGATTGACTAGCGAACATTTGTTTAACAAACATTAAATCTCTGTGTTTTCCTGTGAATTACTTTACTTCCCTTTGAAGTCCCAGACTCTTACCTCTTTCTCCTTAGTCCAGTATCATTTGTAAATGTACCTCACCTTGCCTTCAGTTCAGTTCAGTTCAGTTCAGTCGCTCAGTCATGTCCGACCCTTTGTGACCCCATGAACTGCAGCACGCCAGGCCTCCCTGTCCATCACCAACTCCTGGAATTCACTCAGATTCATGTCCATTGAGTCAGTGATGCCATCCAGCCATCTCATCCTCTGTCATCCCCTTCTCCTCCTGCCCCCAATCCCTCCCAGCATCAGAGTCTTTGCCAATGAGTCAACTCTTCGCATGAGGTGGCCAAAGTACTGGAGTTTCAGCTTCAGCATCATTCCTGCCAAAGAAATCCCAGGGCTGATCTCCTTCAGAATGGACTGGTTGGATCTCCTTGCAGTCCAAGGGACTCTCAAGAGTCTTCTCTAACACCACAGTTCAAAAGCATCAATTCTTCAGTGCTCAGCCTTCTTTACAGTCCAACTCTCACATCCATACATGACCACTGGAAAAACCATAGCCTTGACTAGACAGACCTTAGTCGGCAAAGTAATGTCTCTGCTTTTGAATATGCTGTCTAGGTTGGTCATAGCTTTTCTTCCAAGGAGTAAGCATCTTTTAATTTCATGGCTTCAGTCACCATCTGCAGTGATTTTGGAGCCACAAAAATAAAGTCTGACACTGTTTCCCCCTCTATTTCCCATGAAGTGATCTTTCAAAGTTCTCATGCCTATGTTAATTCTCCAGACATATATATTAAACTTGATTTTCTACTGTGAATGTCTTATGTCATTTTAATTATTTGACTTGCCAAAAGAAATAAAAGGGGAAAAAGAAAATACCACCACCCCTTTTTTGTTGACAAGTATCACCCACATGATTTCAGAAGAGACCAACAGAGTCCGTTAATGGACATATTCTCTTAGTCAAAGAAGAGCCAATTAGAAGGAAAGGATCACGGGGAAATGTCAGACAAGAGAGACCCAGTGATCTCGGCTGCCCTTTTCTCTGTAATCAATGGGTTAGAGATGGATTGGTTTATGCCAGGATTTTTAGCTGAAGCTAAAAGAAGGGCTGAAATTAGGGTGTAGCAAGTGAGGCACCCAGACTAAAAAATTTAAATCTCTCTCACTCTCAAGTTCCCTTGTACCCTAAACTCTTCTCTTGCCTCACCCTAGTTCCAGCCCTGCATGCTCGGCTCTCTCTAGTATCACTGTGGAGGACTGGTTGATTTCCTTTTTCCTCAGTTTATTCAGAATAAGACTATTATTTTTCAAAGAGAACTTAAGATAAAAACTGGCAATAAAAAACAAAAAAGCCCAGAGAAAACATCTTTCAAAAAACATTCACTAGTCATTTAACCAAAGTTCCTGTTAAAAACAAACATTTCCTGGAATTGAGAGAAAACTGGAAAAGAAAGCAAAAGTCTGTTTCCTGTATTGGGTGTAGACATGGAGTAATGGGAAGTGAATGTGTGGTGAAATAAACTTGTTTTCAAATCTGATTTTATTCTAAGGGATTGCTTTTACTCCTTCATTAATTTATACATTTACTGAAATCTTACCATACACAGAAAGTTTACTCATTCTGTGAGAGAATCTGAGGTGCATCAGACAGACTCTATGATTTCTAGACCCAAAGCATAGCAATAGAGAAGACACGGGCACTGACACAAAGCCCAGCACAAGAATGCAAAAACACGCACGTACACAGAAACCCTCAGAGGTGCAGGCTGAGCAGTGGAGGGAACTCTGCCGCTAAAGACACTTCCCTTGATATTTCTTGCTCTGACAGATTTGATCTTCAAACAAATTGTGTGCTGGGGAAACAATTCATACATGAACCTCTACTTCAGGCCAAGCACTGGGTGAAATTAACCTACCTCCTTTTATCCTCATTAATATTCTGTGAGTGGGTGGTGCTACTGACACAAATTCATTCCACTCCTCGACTGCTCCTCATTACTTAGCTCACCCTCTCCACACTCATAAGCAAACACAGCTAGGAACTGCTGGATCCTGGACTCAAACTGATGGCTGACATTTAAATCTGGCCTACTAGAAAACACTTCCATTCCTATTCTAAAAGTAGGAAAAGGGAAGTGTGGTTGGAAGGGTACCTCTCCAGCCCTTCTTATACCTTTTTGTGTTTCATGTCATTCACTGAAATATGTGTTAATATTCTCACGAATTACTGAAGAAACAGGCTCAAACAGACCAACCATTTTCTTATTCAATCATGATATTTTGTTCATATGGTTCATGCACTACGTTTGGGATACAAAGATGAATAAGACAGATCCCCCACAACTGGGAGGAACAACGGGAGGTGGGATGTTTGAGGTTGGGGGATGGGAGAAATGAGGCAGACAAGCAGCAGCTACAGTGCACACACTGTGACGGGAGCATCGGCAGGTGGAGTCAGGGCTCTGAGAGCAGCACAGATGGCTCAGTCCAGGCCCGTGTAGGGGAGACGGACTGGGGCACTGGGAGTGGAAAGGGGAAATATGAGATGACCTGGGTAGCATTTCTAGAGGTCCTGGGGAAAATGAGTATGAAGTTCTCCTCCAAGAAGACATGTGCAGACATATGCAGCTTGAAACAAAGGAACAATGGAGCAGGTGGTACTGTTTACAAGCAAAATTTTAATGAATTAAATCATGGGGTAAGATAATAATCTATGAAACAAAATGCTTTACATGAGATGTGTAAGGGAAAACAGATTTTTAACATTACGCAAAAGCTCTGCTTCCCTTGTAGCTCAGTCAAAGAATCCATTTGCAATGCAGGAGACCTGGGTTCAATTCCTTGGTTGGGAAGATCCCCTGGAGAAGGATATGGTAACCCACTCCAGTATTCTTGCCTGGGGAATCCCATGGACAGAGGAGCCTGGCAGGCTACAGTCCATGGGGTTGCAAAAGTCAGACACAACCTAGCAACTAAACTACTACAAAAGCTCTAATATAAAATTCAGTTCAGCTCAGTTCAGTCGCTCAGTCATTAGAGAACAGTAAAATTCTCTTTCTCACTATAAACACACAGTATGCTTTTAAGAATTTAGCTCATGTTAATTTAACATGAGCTAAATTCTTAAAAGCATACTGTGTGTTTATAGTGAGAAAGAGAATTTTACTGTTCTCTAATGACTGAGTGACTGAACTGAGCTGAACTGAATTTTATATTAGAGATTTTGTAGTAGTTTAGTTGCTAAGTTGTGTCTGACTTGCAACCCCATGGACTGTAGCCTGCAGGCTCCTCTGTCCATGGGATTCCCCAGGCAAGAATACTGGAGTGGGTTGCCATATCCTTCTCCAGGGGATCTTCCCAACCAAGGAATTGAACCCAGGTCTCCTGCATTGCAAATGGATTCTTTGACTGAGCTACAAGGAAGCAGAGCTTTTGCGTAATGTTAAAAATCTGTTTTCCCTTACACATCTCATGTAAAGCATTTTGTTTCATTGATTATTATCTTACCCCATGATTTAATTCATTATAATTTTGCTTGTAAACAGTACCACCTGCTCCATTGTTCCTCTGTTTCAAGCTGCATAAGTCTGCACATGTCTTCTTGGAGGAGAACTTCACACTCATTTTCCCCAGGACCTCTAGAAATGCTACCCAGGTCATCTCATATTTCCCCTTTCCACTCCCAGTGCCCCAGTCCGTCTCCCCTACATGGGCCTGGACTGAGCCATCTGTGCTGCTCTCAGAGCCCTGACTCCACCTGCAGATGCTCCCATCACAGTGTGTGCACTGTAGCTGCTGCTTGTCTGCCTCATTTCTCCCATCCCCCAACCTCAAACATCCCACCTCCCTTTGTTCCTCCCAGTTGTGGGGGATCTGTCTTATTCATCTTTGTATCCCAAACGTAGTGCATTAACCATATGAACAAAATATCATGATTGAATAAGAAAATGGTTGGTCTGTTTGAGCCTGTTTCTTCAGTAATTCATGAGAATATTAACACATATTTCAGTGAATGACATGAAACACAAAAAAGGTATAAGAAGGGCTGGAGAGGTACCCTTCCAATCACACTTCCCTTTTCCTACTTTTAGAATAGGAATGAAAGTGTTTTCTAGTAGGCCAGAATTAAATGTCAGCCATCAGTTTGAGTCCAGGATCCAGCAGTTCCTAGCTGTGTTTGCTTATGAGTGTGGAGAGGGTGACCTAAGTAATGAGGAGCAGTCGAGGAGTGGAATGAATTTGTGTCAGTAGCACCACCCACTCGCAGAATATTAATGAGGATAAAAGGAGGTAGGTTAATTTCACCCAGTGCTTGGCCTGAAGTAGAGATTCATGTACGAATTGTTTTCCCCAGCACACAATTTGTTTGAAGATCAAATCTGTCAGAGCAAGAAATATCAAGGGAAGTGTCTTTAGCGGCAGAGTTCCCTCCACTGCTCAGCCTGCACCTCTGAGGGTTTCTGTGTACTTGCGTGTTTTTGCGTTCTTGTGCTAGGCTTTGTGTCAGTGCCCGTGTCTTCTCTATTGCTATGCTTTGGGTCTAGATATCATAGAGTCTGTCTGATGCATCTCAGATTCTCTCACAGAATGAGTAAACTTTCTGTGTATGGTAAGATTTCAGTAAATGTATAAATTAATGAAAGAGTAAAAGCAATCCCTTAGAATAAAATCAGATTTGAAAACAAGTTTATTTCACCACACATTTACTTCCCATTACTCCATGTCTACACCCAATACAGGAAACAGACTTTTGCTTTCTTTTTCAGTTTTCTCTCAATTCCTNATCCACTCTATATTAAACATAATGGGAAGATGTGTGTTTTCTGATCCAAAGTGAAGCAACCACAAAAGTAAAATATTCGAGATATTTTAGACCCAAGATAAAGAAAAAGAAAGAAAGAAAAAGCTGAAGGGAAGTGAGTAGCAGCAGGATTTAGAGGACAGAGTTAGTATTGCAAAGAGGTTAGGGATGCCTCTTCCTTAGGAACCAGAGGGAAGAACACAAGAATGGATAATAGAGTCTTAATTTGAAGGTGACAATCTTTGAAGATGAGGAAGTTCTGAGCACATAGCTTCTACCCTCTGTACAAATGGAAAGGGATGTCACCAAATGTGAGAAGAGCCTCAACTGATGCTCTCTTTGATGTAATCTTTCCTGCATTCATAGACCCCTCTCAATGCTTCTGGACTGTTGGTTCAAAGGACCCACTCAGCCTTTTTCATATTTATCTCTCTAACCCCATTGTCTCAAAAAGTGCCTGGCACTTTGGAGTAGACCAGTAAGTGTAAATTATATGTAAAATTATGAAGATGAGTCATTTGATTGTGGGAAGTGAAGGAGAGAATGAAGAAGAATGAAACTAGACTCTTCTGGGGCCTGAGACACTGGGAAGATGGCAATAGAATGGATGCGTTGAGAAAACAAAAGGCAGAAAAAGGTTTAAACAAGTTCCTGGGTGCAAGCTGGGATGCACTTATGTTCCACCTCAAGGGTCTCACCTGCTGGTAAGAAGCACAACTCTGTCCTAGGCTGTTCCCATGCTGGTTTCACAGTTCCTTGGGCCTCCAGGGATTCAACGTTTTTCTTCAGTCTCCTCAGTTATCCAGAAACATCCTCTACACACTTGGCTGCTCCTGGTTCAGGTCCCAGTTCAGATTCTTTCTGTCCTCAAGACAATGCCTCATGTTTCAACTGTAGCTAGGGCATTTGCTACTAATCGCTAGGTACATGAAGACAAAAATATAAAAACCAAGGAAAAGGAAAAGATCTTCTCTTGCTATGTGGTTTTATAATGCTCCCAGAAGCCTCACTAGTCTAAAAGCAAATTAGAATATAGCAATAAAATGGTCTCACGGAAGTCATGTCTAAGTGTAAGTGTATGCTCCCACATAAATGAACCTATGTCTTGCACTTGAAACGTCTCACAGAAGATGGAAACATGTGGCTTCCTCTATCCTAGTTTAAAATTATTTTCTTATTTTTATGTCAATTTTATTGAGAAATGACCTATGCACAAAAAAACGCATCCATTTAAGGTGAGCATTTTGATGAATTTTGCCAAGTTGAAACCACTAAACCCTTGAAACCATTCCCATATCAAGACAGAAAATGTTTTCATGATCCCTCAAAATTTACAGTGCCCCTTTGCAGTCTATTCCTCGCTCTGCTCCAGTGCCGGGCAACCAGGTATGCTTTGGGTTACTATAATTAATTTGCATTTTATATAAATGAAATAATACAATAAGTACTCTTTCATTAATACCATCTTTCACACAGCATAATGAATTTTAAATTCAACCATGTTGTCACTTGTATGAGTAGTTATCCATTTCTATTATTAAGCAGTATTTTAGTGTATAGCATATTTCATTTAGCTATTGGATTGGCCAGAAAGTTCATTCAGGGCATGTTACACAAAAACCCAATAGATCTTTTTGGCCAACTCAATATCTATCTATTTATGGACATTTTGAGTATTTTCAGTTTTTAGCTATTATGCAAAGATCTACTATGTACATCTATACACAAATCATTATGTGGACAAAAATTTTAATTCATTTAAATTCAACCATGTTGTCACTTGTATGAGTAGTTATCCATTTCTATTATTAAGCAGTATTTTAGTGTATAGCATATTTCATTTAGCTATTGGATTGGCCAGAAAGTTCATTCAGGGCATGTTACACAAAAACCCAATAGATCTTTTTGGCCAACTCAATATCTATCTATTTATGGACATTTTGAGTATTTTCAGTTTTTAGCTATTATGCAAAAATCTACTATGTACATCTATACACAAATCATTATGTGGACAAAAATTTTAATTCTCTTGGATAGATATCTGGAAGTGAAATGACTGAGTCACATGGTGTGTGCATGTTTCACAAGTGCCTAACAAGTTTCTGAAATGGTTACTACCAATAGTGAGGCTGTTCTAGCTGTTCTACATCCTCTCTGACACTTGATACTGTCAGTCTTCTTAATTGTAGCCTTTCTAATGAGTTTGTTGTGTTTTCTCATTGCAGTTTTAATTTGAACTTCCCTAATGACTAACGATGTTGACCATCTTTTCATGCACTTACTGACCACTCAACATCTTCTTTTATGAAATCAGCTATTCAAACACTTTGCCCTATTCTTACTACATTCTCTTACATATTATTGAACTGCAAGTGTCTTTATATAATTTGGATACCAGTTTTTTTGTCAGATATATTCATTGAAAATATTTTCTTCCTTTCTTTAGTTAGACCTTTAATTGTCTTAATATAATTTTCAGAGAGCCAAATTTTTCATTTTGATTCTCTAGTTGATCAGTTTTTTTATGGCTTATGATTTTAGTGTCCTAAGAAAGTTTTGCCCACTGCAAGGCCATGAATATTAATATTCTCACTCTTCTTTCATTCGGAAGTTTAATAGGTTAATTTTTACATTTAAGTTTTGGTCTATTTTGAGTTATTTTGGGTGTGGTGTGATGAGCTACTTTGGGTGTGGTATAAAGCAGGGTCAATGATCAGGTTTTTTCAACATGGATATCTAATTGTCCCAGTGCCATTTGTTGAATAGATTTTCCACTCTTCTTTGCAAATCGGTGTAGCATATATGTATGAGTGTATTTCTAAATCCTATGTACTCTTCCATTTCCATGGACTTATATCTGTCTTCATTAATACCATCTTGTTCTTGGTAGCTGTATGCGAGTCTTAAAATGAGACAATGTAATGATCTCTTTCTTTTTTACATACACACCCAGACCACATATACGTGTGCAATTTACTTAGGACAAAACAGTCAAAAAAATTCCTATTTCTGAGAGAAGACACCTTGAGTTTGAATAGCTCAAAGCTTCTTGACAATCTCAGCAAGTTGGAATTAATAGTATTCATGAACTTTAACAAGCTAGAGATCAATATAGATTAGAAAAAGGAACGAATATCTGAACTTTATAACATCTGTGTCATCAACTATATCCCTTCTACTGAATATCTGCTAAATATGGCTGAGGGGCCTATTCTCCACAGTCTTCCTCTTTAGAACCTGAGGTGTAATAGAAAGGAAACTTTGAGTTAGGGGATGTCACAGATCTCTGAATACAAGTTATATGAATACAAGTTATTTTCCTGTCACATAGATGTCCAAGCAACTTTATCTGTGTTTTTTTTAGACAATGGGAAATTAAAGAATTATGCTTTTCTTTTTTCAGGGGACAAGTCATTTAATAATAAGCCTAAATTTACCTTCTAGTGTGTGAAAATTTCTATTTCCCAGTGGCCTGACTCTTATCCTAAAGAACTGCAAGTCTTCCTCTAGTCCTGTCCAACTGTACCCTCAAATCTGTCTCAGACCGACTATGTTCAGGCTTTTTAGCTCAGGAAATAACAAACAGGTTCTCAGGGGGGTTTCCATAGAAGGTCTGAGATTCTCTGCTTTCTGTTTATGTGACTATTAAAGATTTGAGCCCAATAACCATAACACATGTGCCTGTGACTTTACCCTGATTAGGAACAACACAGACTAACTTGACAGTCCTCCTGGGGTGGAACAAAGACTGCTTTTGTCTTTTCTCCTGGTCTCTTTGATCCTTCCTCCCCTGACCAATGACTTCTCAAACCATAAGAGAAGGTCATGCCATGAGATTAGAGTCTACCAGTATCTATAGTTTAAGAAGTATCCCAAATTGACCACATAAGCGTGCCCAGATGGCATATTAGAACACTGCCCATATTCCAGAACAATTTCTCATACTCTTAGTTACTTCCTATTGTTAATCTCTCTACTTCCTAACAGTTTACACTAGTCATTACTCAGACTTGTGATATTACAAATTCATTTGGTAGGTACTTATCTTTCTGTATATGGAATCATCTTTTTTTTTCTTTAATTAATTTTTATTTTTTAGTTTGTTTTGCTTTACAATACTGTATTCGTTTTGCTACACAAGGAGGATCTTTTCAAATTAGTATTTTCTTTTCCTTTAGATAAATACCCAGTGGTGTCACTGGTGGATCATGATATGTGCTAGAAACTGGAAAAGGCTAGACACTGCATAAAGAGCCTAAAGCAGCTCGTGATTAACAGCAGACTCTTTGAACACATATTCTCTAACTACATGATCAAAAGCAGTCTCAGGTTACTCTCCATCCAATTATCTGATTGTTTCTTTGCTAACACTTAACCTGAAAGTATTTTCCTTCTTCAAATATTTTGAAGTTTATGGTCTGCTTCCCTCAGTAGAGGTAAACACTGTAGAGGCAGGGGTCTAAACTGCCTTATTCATTAGTCAACGCTAGTACCTAAAACATTTCCTAGCATGCTGAAAGCCCTCAATAAATATGTGTGAAATAAATGCTGACATTTAAAAAATCTTTACCAAACTTCCAATCAGCAGTACTTGTATGATCTCATTCACTCAAAGGCACATTATCATGATGGGTACAACAGAAGAGTGATAGTCAACAAAGAGGAGCTCCCAGGGTTAACAGGATAGAAAGCTGGAAAGGCTCCCTGGACTGGACAATTAGAATATGAATATCAGGCTTCTAGAGAACTGTTTCTAGAAAAAGGTGAGGACAGAAGTGAAACTGAATAATAATAAGTGGATAGGATGCATTCTGCTATTTATCTCATCAACAAACATTTACTGAACCAGAAGTGCTAAATTTGAAATTCCTTTTAGAGAAATCTGGCAATAAAAGAAATATAAAGAAAAGCTTATGGAGGAGGCAAGATCCACTCTATATTAAACATAATGGGAAGATGTGTGTTTTCTTACCCAAAGTGAAGCAACCACAAAAGTAAAATATTCAAGATATTTTAGACCCAAGATAAAGAAAAAGAAAGAAAGAAAAAGCTGAAGGGAAGTGAGTAGCAGCAGGATTTAGAGGACAGAGTTAGTATTGCAAAGAGATTAGGGATGCCTCTTCCTTAGGGACCAGAGGGAAGAACACAAGAATGGATAATAGAGTCTTAATTTAAAGGTGACAGTCTTTGAAGATGAGGAAGGTCTGACCACATAGCTTCTACCCTCTGTAGAAATGGAAAGGGATGTCACCAAATGTGAGAAGAGCCTCAACTGATGCTCTCTTTGATGTAATCTTTCCTGCATTCATAGACCCCTCTCAATGCTTCTGGACTGTTGGTTCAAAGGACCTACTCAGTCTTTTTCATATTGATCTCTCTAACCCCATTGTCTCAAAAAGTGCCTGGGACTTAGGAGTAGACCAGTAAGTGTAAATTATATGTAAAATTATGAAGGTGAGTTGTTTGATTGTGGGAAGTGAAGAAGAGAATAAAGAATGAAACTAGACTCTTTTGGGGCCTGAGACACTGGGAAGATGGCCATAGAATGGATGCATTGAGAAAACAAAAGGCAGAAAAAGGTTTAAACAAGTTACTGGGTGCAAGCTGAGATGCACTTATGTTCCACCTCAAGGGTCTCACCTGCTGGTAAGAAGCACAACTCTGTCCTAGGCTGCTCCCATGCTGGCTTCACATTCCCTTGGGCCTCCAGGGATTCAATGTTTTTTTTTCAGTCTCCTCAGTTATCCAGAAACATCCTCTACACACTTGGCTGCTCCTGGTTCAGGTCCCAGTTCAGATTCTTTCTGTCCTCAAGACAATGCCTCATGTTTCAGCTGTAGCTAGGGCATTTGCTACTAATCGCTAGGTACATGAAGACAAAAATATAAAAACCAAGGAAAAGGAAAAGATCTTCTCTTGCTATGTGGTTTTATAATGCTCCCAGAAGCCTCACTAGTCTAAAAGCAAATTAGAATATAGCAATAAAATGGTCTCACGAAAGTCATGTATAAGTGTAAGTGTATACTCCCACATAAATGAACCTATGTTCTGCACTTGAAAGGTCTCACAGAAGATGGAAACATGTGGCTTCCTCTATCCTAGTTTAAAATTATTTTCTTATTTCTATGTCAATTTTATTGAGAAATGACCTATGCACAAAAAAACGCATCCATTTAAGGTGAGCATTTTGATGAATTTTGCCAAGTTGAAACCACTAAACCCTTGAAACCATTCCCATGATCAAGACAGAAAATGTTTTCATGATCCCTCAAAATTTACAGTGCCCCTTTGCAGTCTATTCCTCGCTCTGCTCCAGTGCCGGGCAACCAGGTATGCTTTGGGTTACTATAAATTAATTTCCATTTTATATAAATGAAATAATACAATAAGTACTCTTTCATTGATACCATCTTTCACACAGCATAATGAATTTTAAATTCAACCATGTTGTCGCTTGTATGAGTAGTTATCCATTTCTATTATTAAGCAGTATTTTAGTGTATAGCATATTTCGTTTAGCTATTGGATTGGCCAGCAAGTTCATTCAGGGCATGTTACA
This sequence comes from Aepyceros melampus, assembly GCA_006408695.1. Lineage (NCBI taxonomy): Eukaryota > Metazoa > Chordata > Mammalia > Artiodactyla > Bovidae > Aepyceros > Aepyceros melampus. The sequence continues at coordinate 8,905 of SJXQ01001320.1, read as the reverse complement.
CAAAAACCCAAAGCTCATTTTGGCCAACTCAATATCTATCTATTTATGGACATTTTGAGTATTTTCAGTTTTTAGCTATTATGCAAATATCTACTATGTACATCTATACACAAATCATTATGTGGACAAAAATTTTAATTCTCTTGGATAGATATCTAGAAGTGAAATGGCTGAGTCACATGGTGTGTGCATGTTTCACAAGTGCCTAACAAGTTTCTGAAATGGTTACTACCAATAGTGAGGCTGTTCTAGCTGTTCTACATCCTCTCTGACACTTGATATTGTCAGTCTTCTTAATTGTAGCCTTTCTAATGAGTTTGTTGTGTTTTCTCATTGCAATTTTAATTTGAACTTCCCTAATGACTAACGATGTTGACCATCTTTTCATGCGCTTACTGACCACTCAACATCTTCTTTTATGAAATCAGCTATTCAAACACTTTGCCCTATTCTTACTACATTCTCTTACATATTATTGAACTGTAAGCGTCTTTATATAATTTGGATACCATTTTTTTGTCAGATATATTCATTGAAAATAATTTCTTCCTTTCTTTAGTTAGACCTTTAATTGTCTTAATGTAATTTTCAGAGAGCCAAATTTTTCATTTTGATTCTCTAGTTGATCAGTTTTTTTATGGCTTATGATTTTAGTGTCCTAAGAAAGTTTTGCCCACTGCAAGGCCATGAATATTAATATTCTCACTCTTCTTTCATTCAGAAGTTTAATAGGTTAATTTTAAGTTTTGGTCTATTTTGAGTTATTTTGGGTGTGGTGTGATGAGCTACTTTGGGTGTGGTATAAAGCAGGGTCAATGATCAGGTTTTTTCAACATGGATATCTAATTGTCCCAGCGCCATTTGTTGAATAGATTTTCCGCTCTTCTTTGCAAATCGGTGTAGCATATATGTATGAGTGTATTTCTAGATCCTCTGTACTCGTCCATTTCCATGGACTTATATCTGTCTTCATTAATACCATCTTGTTCTTGGTAGCTGTATGCGAGTCTTAAAATGAGACAATGTAGTGATCTCTTTCTTTTTCACACACACACCCAGACCACACATACATGTGCAATTTCCTTAGGACAAAACAGTCAAAAAAATTCCTATTTCTACGAGAAGACATCTTGAGTTTGAATAGCTCAAAGCTTCCTGACAATCTCAGCAAGTTGGAATTAGTAGTAGTCATGAACTTTAACAAGCTAGAGATCAATATAGATTAGAAAAAGGAACAATTATCTGAACTTTATAACATCTGTGTCATCAACTATATCCCTTCTACTGAATTTCTGCTAAATATGGCTGAGAGGCCTATTCTCCACAGTCTTCCTCTTTAGAACCTGAGGTGTAATAGAAAGGAAACTTTGAGTTAGGGGATGTCACAGATCTCTGAATACAAGTTATATGAATACAAGTTATTTTCCTGTCACATAGATGTCCAAGCAACTTTATCTGTGTTTTTTTTAGACAATGGGAAATTAAACAAAGAATTATGCTCTTCTTTTTTTCAGGGGGCAAGTCATTTAATAATAGCCTAAATTTACCTTCTAGTGTCTGAAAATTTCCATTTCCCAGTGGCCTGACTCTTATCCTAAAGAACTGCAAGTCTTCCTCTAGTCCTGTCCAACTGTACCCTCAAATCTGTCTCAGACCGACTATGGTCAGGCTTTTTAGCTCAGGAAATAACAAACAGGTTCTCAGGGGGGTTTCCATAGAAGGTCTGAGATTCTCTGTTTTCCGTTTATGTGACTATTAAAGATTTGAGCCCAATAACCATAACACATGTGCCTGTGACTTTACCCTGATTAGGAACAACACAGACTAACTTGACAGTCCTCCTGGGGTGGAACAAAGACTGCTTTGGTCTTTTCTCCTGGTCTCTTTGATCCTTCCTCCCCTGACTGCAGGGGACCAGCCCCGGTGGATCCAGGGATATTCAAAGGGGGGACAGAGCGGGCAAGATAGGAAAGGATAGGAGAGAACAGGATAGCTCAGGAAAGAATAGTATAGTAGGAAATTAGTGGAAGAAAAGAGGGCTGAATAACTTGGTTTACGGGGAAAACCAATAAAAACCTCGAGACAAGAGGTTTGCACCATCTACGTTAGGCCACCGGCGTCTGTTTGAATATCGGAGAGTGCCCCGCCCTGGGCTCTCTCTCCTACAGATCTTAGCAGCCGGGACAGGTAAGTAGACGTGGTGAGCCTCCGCGCCCCAGATGGGAATTCAGCCGAAAAAGGGGAGAAAAAGAAAAGAACGACATGGGGAAGCCCAGCCTTAGTATAAGGCTCCAAGAGGGAAAAAAGGGGAAAAAAAGGGAAAAAAGGGAAGGGGGGAAAAAGGGGGAAATCTAACGACAGCGTATGGCTCCAAGAGGGAATTTATTGTTCAGAATCAACTTATATACCCCAAATTATACATAATAGAATATGCAGAGTTACGCAGAAGTAGCAGTCCCAACCCTCATTGTGACAAGGCTTCCTTATTTGCATATTCTCCTGTTACAAAAGTCTCAGGTGATTTACACTATCTTCTGGCCAAGAGGCCCATTAACATTTTATGGCTCTCTCCTGATGAAGTTTTTGTTAACCAGAAGACTTATCTGTGTTAATCTTTCCAAAGTCTGAATGCCACTCTCAGAAAACACTAAATAATACAGCAGTTTGTAATAAAGGGAAGTACAGTGATTTATAGCAAAAGGAAAGTAATTTACTCAAAAGTTCAGTATTGCCAACATCAAAACTACTACATATCCTTTTTCCATATCCCAATTTCATAGATCACATCTTCCTGGGTGCCTGAGAGATAAGAAATAAGGAGGTCTGGCAGCAATCATTGAGTCAACCGTGAAATCCTGTCACCAATATACATTTGAAAAGACTCTGAAACTTTAAGATACTTTGAGGCTTTTGTGCCTTCCACATTTGGGAGGTTGTGAGCAATTCACAAGCTTGCAGAAAATTAGGGGAACCTGTTAGGCAGGCTAGAGCATTATCAAAGGGGGATCGAGCTGAAATGGGAAAACAGACAAATTCTTATTTTGGGGGGCACATGTTCAGGAAAAACCAGGGAGAAATCCGATGACTCAGACTGCCCTGCCATCTGAGTTTGCCACGTGACCCTGTCACGGGTGGGATTCCTCACGCCGGCTTCCCACACCTGACCAATGACTTCTCAAACCATAGAGAAGATCATGCCATGAGATTAGAGTCTACCAGTATCTATAGTTTAATGAAGTATCCCAAACTGACCACCTAAGCATGGCCAGATGGCGTATTAGAACACTGCCCATATTCCAGAACAATCTCTCATACTCTTAGTTACTTCCTATTGTTAATCTCTCTACTTCCTAACAGTTTACACTAGTCTTTACTCAGACTTGTGATATTACAAATTCATCTGGCAGGTACTTATCTTTCTGTATATGGAACCATCTTATACATATTCTTTTGTATTTGGCTTGTTTCAAAACTTAAAATTGTGAGATTTGCCCATATTGTTGTATTTCACCATGATATTGTTTTTATTATTGTATGAATATGTCACTTTTTATTTACCATGTGACTGTGAAAGGACACAGGATGGTTTCCAATTTTTTACTTTTGTGAATAGTGGTGCTATGAACATTCTGGTGGATATGTCTTGATGTGTGTTTACACACAGTTCTACTGGCATATACATAAGGGTGAAAACTTGACTTATTTCTGTCAGTTATTTATACGTACCCATAATTTCTTCTTTTGAAGCTTTTTCTTGTCTACTTTTGTGATACCAATTGAGATTTCTTTATATCATTTCATGATTTCATTAGTTAGGATGATGGGCAGAGAAGCCTGGGGGACTACATTCCATGTGGTCACAAAAAGTGGGACATGACTGAGCATGCACACACAGAGAGAGAAAGGAATCACCCTTTTATGTCATTACTAACTTTCATTTTTATCTGTCACATTCAAAAATAAATTTTTACCAGCTTGGTACATTTTCACTCTCATCACCACCAAACACACACACACACAGGATCCTCACCTCTGCCGCCTCGTGCTGTATTGAGTAACTGGAGGTTTTAAAGTTTTTATTGAAGTATAGTTGCTTCATAATATTGTGTTAGTTGCTACTGTACAGGAAAGTGAATCAGCTATACAAATACACATATCCTCTCTTGTTTGGATTTCCTTCCCATTTAGGTTACCACAGAGCACTGAGGACAGTCTCCTGAGCTATACAGTAGGCTCTCGTTGTTATCTGTTTTATACAAAGTATGTACATGTCAGTCCCAACCTCCCATTCATCCCACCCTCCTTTCCCCCTGATACCTATCTATGTATTTGTTCTCTACATCTGTGTCACTATTTCTGCTTTATAAATAAGATCATCTATGGCAATTCTTTCTAATTCCACATAGATGCATTAATATATGATATTTGTTTTTCTTTTTTTGACTTAATTCACTCTGTATAAAAGTCTCTAGGTCCATCCACATCTCTACAAATGACCCAATTTTCGTGCCTTTTTATGACTGAGTAATATTCCATTGTATATATGTACCACTTCTTCTTTATCCATTTCTCTGTTGATGGACATTTCCATATCCTGGTTACTGTAAATGGTGCTGCAATGAACACAGGGGTGCATGTGTCTTTTTGAAATATGGTTTTCTTTGGGTAACTGCCCAGTAGTGGGATTGCTGGGTCACATTTTAGTTCTATTTTTAGTATTTTAAGGAATATTTATACTGTTCTCCTTAATGGCTATGTCAATTTACAATCCCACCAACAGTGCAGGGGTTTCCCTTTTCTCCATACACTCTCAAGCATTCATTGCTTGTATGAACTAGCGAGAATTTTCATTATAACTGTTTTTATTTTTTACCTTATACAATAAAAATCATTTATACTAGTAGCTTTACTTTTTCCTTTACTAATTTGGTTGACAGATAATCTTAGGATCCAAATCATATTCTTTAAGAATATTGAAAATAGTGCTATAATATCATGTAGCAGTACCATGCTACTACTGGGAACTCTGACATCCTGCTTTTATTAATAACATCTGACCTTTTTATGACTGAGTAATATTCCATTGTATATATGTACCACTTCTTCTTTATCCATTTCTCTGTTGATGGACATTTCCATATCCTGGTTACTGTAAATGGTGCTGCAATGAACACAGGGGTGCATGTGTCTTTTTGAAATATGGTTTTCTTTGGGTAACTGCCCAGTAGTGGGATTGCTGGGTCACATTTTAGTTCTATTTTTAGTATTTTAAGGAATATTTATACTGTTCTCCTTAATGGCTATGTCAATTTACAATCCCACCAACAGTGCAGGGGTTTCCCTTTTCTCCATACACTCTCAAGCATTCATTGCTTGTATGAACTAGCGAGAATTTTCATTATAACTGTTTTTATTTTTTACCTTATACAATAAAAATCATTTATACTAGTAGCTTTACTTTTTCCTTTACTAATTTGGTTGACAGATAATCTTAGGATCCAAATCATATTCTTTAAGAATATTGAAAATAGTGCTATAATATCATGTAGCAGTACCATGCTACTACTGGGAACTCTGACATCCTGCTTTTATTAATAACATCTGTAAATAACCAAGATTGTTCATTTGCTTAATATTCAAACTCCTTACTGTCTATTCTATGAATAGGAGAGTATTTCCAGGATATAGTAAACAGAGCTGTTTCTTTTGTTGTTAACTTCAATGGCACCCCACTCCAGTACTCTTGCCTGGAGAATCCCATGGATGGAGGAGCCTGGTGGGCTGCAGTCCATGGGATCACGAAGAGTCGGACACGACTGAGTGACTTCACTTTCACTTTTCACTTTCATGCATTGGAGAAGGAAATGGCAACCCACTGCAGTGCTCTTGCCTGGAGAATCCCAGGGATAGGGGAGCTTGGTGGGCTGCCGTCTATGGGGTCACACAGAGTCAGACATGACTGAAGCGACTTAGCAGCAGCAGCAGCATACTACATTTGAAACTTTCACTTTTCACTTTCATGCATTGGAGAAGGAAATGGCAACCCACTGCAGTGCTCTTGCCTGGAGAATCCCAGGGATAGGGGAGCTTGGTGGGCTGCCGTCTATGGGGTCACACAGAGTCAGACATGACTGAAGCGACTTAGCAGCAGCAGCAGCATACTACATTTGATCTAAATTTTCATTATGGGCAATCAGGCCTACTACAGCTCTGGGACATAGTCTATTTCATTGCTTTGATAATTTCTGAAATTATCAGAAATTTCAGGTAATTTTTCTGACCATATTAGACTCAGTCACATGTCAGCAGCATTTTGGATCTAGCCTACCTGTCTCCTTAAAAAGCTTTATACCTCTGCACAGGCCTTTCCATTTCTTTATCCTTTGAAGTTAAACTCTTAAAAAATTTAACTCAGCTGAACACTCTAGCATAGTAGTTGAATTTTCATGTCTTTTCATTCAAATACTGAGACAGAAACAGTACTTCAACTGGAAACTAAGAAGTAAAGAGAGTCGAATGATACATCATCATGTCTAGGCCAACAGAAATGGCAATTTTATTTTTTACACTCCCACCTTTTCTCCACTAAAAAATGTTTTCCTAGAAGAGAGTTTGTTTTTTTAATGTGATTCACCACTTGGCAGCATTTATAAAATGAAAGTTGAGGTGTTTATAAAAACCACAGTTCCTGAGCAATAAGCTAGACCCTCCACGTCAGATTCACTGTGAGTGGGGCTGGGAATCCACATTTTTAAGATGTCCTCAGGTAATCATTACTGAATATAAAGTCTGAGGACAACTACTTTGAAAGATTAACTCATGTTTTTAACTTTAAATTGGTTTAAAACCAAGTAATTTCAATCAATCAGAAGAGTAAGGACATTACAATCCCTAACACCTGCATTAATTTGCTGCAATTTCTGCCTTTTTTGAATAAATCCTTGCCTTCTTTAAATCTATCTCTATAATTTGGCACACAAATAGACCAAAACTATACACTTCCCTGGTGACTCAAACGGTAAAAAACTGTCTGAAATGCAGGAGACCTGGATTTGATCTCTGGGTTTGGAAGTCTCCTTGGAGAAGGGAACAGCAACCCACTCTAGTATTCTTGCCTGAAGAATTCCATGGACAGGGGAGCCTAGCAGGCTACATACAGCCCATAACATCACTAAGAGTTGGACAAAACTAAGAGACTAACATTTCACTTCATTTTCATATGATAAGCAAGATAGAGAAACCATTGGTAAAATCTTTCCAGCGCCACCAAGAATGGGTAAATAATCTACCTCTAGCCCCAAAGTCCTTCGCTGTAGGCAACAGCAAAGCAGACAAGAACTAAAAGAATCTTTTCTTCTCCTCATCCTTCTTCCTGCTACACATATCTCTACTTCTCCTTCATTGACACAATACCAGTATCAGCTCTGAGGCACACAAAGCTACAAAGAATGACTCACTGACATTGGAAACTATCAGAACAAGTGCCTTATACACAAGTGCTCAAATATACACACTATTTTATACGTATTTTTCTTTCAGGATAAGTCAATAAAAGATAAAACAGGATCTTCAACCATGATATAGTTCTATGACGATTACTATTACTAGATCCTTGCTGGAACTGACAAATATGATTTTTATGTGACTTCAAAGGATTTCTTCCCAGACACTCTAGTTGGAGGTGTAAAGGAGGGATCCTGGTATACAACTTAACTGTAAAACTGATTTACTCCTGAGGAAAATACTAGTGTGTTCTGGACCTACCTACACCTAGTAAAGGCCTCTGCATTCATCTTCAGCAGAGATCATTTTGTTAGGTTACAGTAGATACCAAGGATTCAGTCTTTAGCAAGAACTGAATATATGGATTGATTTCCACACTACACTTTCTATAGTCAATATAAAATCTTACTTTTACCATGCTGCTTGGTGATCAAAGGTTGTGTCCATTGGGGTATAAACCAATGCTCTCAAATCACAGGCAGATCATCTCCTAATGTGGGGATATATTCATAGTGTGTCAGTTCCCTTCAGGGAAGGTAATCTGAAAAATGTCTTCTGACACATTCAACTTCTACTCAACACTCAGCACAGTTACTCATGCAGAATGAATGACAGGGGCCTAACAGTCTAACAGGACAGACTCCCCAGCTTTCCAGTGTCACAACAATATCTGTCCAAATATGAACCAGAACATCCAGTGGAGACAATCTTTGAGAAGTCTACCCTCCTCCCTATGTGTCTTTGTCTATGCTCTCGAACTGACAGCTCTGAGAATTCTAGGCCAGTAGGCTTAGTTTTAAAGTCTTAGAAGGAAAAAGCTGCTACAGCTACTGTTCTACATTTTTTGTTCCTTCCTAACCTATATGGAGGTCAATGACTATGGGATTTCAAACCCTGAAGAGGCCTTCTTTGGGTTACAGTCTCCCACATCTCCTAAAGGAAAGCATCTCCCCATTTTGAGACAAGAAGAAAATAATAGAATTGCTAAAACATTAGCAGAAAAGACAAACAGCATCTCCATTAACTTTCAGTCTATACCAAAATGTTAAAAGTTATTTTCCATGTTGCAGCAATTTTCATATGGCTGTTTCCTATTATTTCTTAGTTGGAAATTGGAAATTTCCAAATTGTTATTTCCTAATATTTCCTATTATCTCATGGCAGAAGCTTCAGGAGATGGGAAGTCACTTCTGAAAGAAAACCTACAGGATCAGTGTTCCTGACTGCAGTTGTGGTATGTAGTTTCTAGTTAAAGTAAAAATCAAACGAACAAAAAACCTTGGCCTTAATTTAGACCCTTAAGTCTTGATCTTTGCATTCATTCTCCAACATATGTAAGCTTCCCAATCTTTATTGGACTTGACATATTATCATTAAACCCTATATTTATTCTCCCTGGAGT